>LT649262.1:899-52759 GCA_900128395.1 Stramenopiles sp. TOSAG23-2 | reverse complement strand
TATACTAGTGGAGCCTAAGTTTAAAAAGGTATTTTCAATGTTTTTCCTTTGTTTTCATGTAATGAAATGAAAAATCCATCATCAAAACAAGGAATTATAAGAATTTAGGTCGAAAATGTTGAAAATGATGAAATTTGATGGAAAATATGCGAGATGTAATGGTAAATATTGTTATATTTATTATATCAATAAATAGTGCCCACTGGCCCAACAAATCAAATATATATTATATTTGTATTCCAGGTATTCATAGGCCCCGCCCCTTTACATTATTTCGCGTTGCCAATTCTATCATTATCAACCACCATCATCACCCCATCTTCGTCTATAACGTCTACTACTCGATAGTCGTCTTTACCGCATTGCTTTTTATTCAATAAAATAATTTTTTCAATTAGATTTATTCTTTTTTGTTGGCGTACTACGTGATCTATATCTAAAATATTTAATCGTATATTGTTGTCAACTAATGTTTGAATTTCTTCAATGATAGCATCGCTTGCTATATCAGAGACTTCTTTTAATCCAGCTGGTTTTCTACACGAAGTTTTACATACAATACGACATAAACAACAAAATATACAATTCAATACACCATTTGTAATTACAGTTGGATTCGGTGTGATTGCTGTTGCAACCTTATAAAAATGTTTATTATTATTATTGTTATTAGACAATGATGGTGTTTGTTTATTATTATTTGATGCAAATAATTTCCATTGTGATACCATATGTTCAGCCGTTGTCGATTTGGTCCATCCAATTCCTCCGGGCAATATTTTAGTTTCTATATGTATCCAGGGCATAGAACGGATTGCATTATTACATGATATATTATTCTCACGTATACCATAAACTAATAGTATTTTTCTATTTCTTTTCTTTAACTCATTAACGGGTAAGCTTATTTCACTTGATTCTATAAAATCATGTTCAACATCAAAGATATCTTTTAACAAAAGAATAATTTTCTCATGATGTTTCATTTCCATATCATAATACTTCAATATACTGAAATGGCGCAAATGTAAAATAACAATTTCACTGGGATTCTCTTTAATAAATTTTGCTATTTGCTGAAATAAAGTTAATAGTGGTAAGCCATAAAGAGAATGTTCTGTCCTTAAAATTCTTTTTTTCATATCATATGTTACACGTAGATCTAAATATCGTGACCCGCAGCAAAGCTGGTCATATAATGTACCAGTTTGGGCTATGGCAAAATTTTGTACAACACAACAGCAACAATATTTAAAAAGAAACGTATTAATTTCAGGTGCAATAGGTGATATTTCTGTTGAATACAACTTAAAGGCTCCAGCATCATGCGATCCAGGCAAAATAATATCAGATAATGATACATTATTTAAGCATTCTAAATCTTTCATCCATGTTTTGCCTGAACAATTTCCCACTGACCATGGTGGTGATTTATTATTAATGGCAGAATATTGGTTCATTATTGTTTTGATTAATACTTTTCCATCATTACAATAGTTATGCGTAGTATGTTGTTGTTATAATTGATTATTGTTTAATATGATTTTTGAATTGATATGGTAATTTCAATAAAAATGCCAGACTCTAGAATGATTATTGATGGCGTACCTTGGTATTTTAGCTCTGGTATTATTATAATACTAATATATGTATGTATGTATGTATGTATGTATGTATACTATGTATTTGTCTAGAATATGTAAGTATGTATTGCTATTATTTCAATAATTATAAAAAAAATACAAAATACCTAATAAATATTTGCTAGGCCACAGTAGTATACTAGTCGTCTACTTTACCTGGTATTAATATTGTAATTGATGGATGGAATTGCATATTCGTCATCATCGACAAAAGAAGAAGTATAGGTACAGGTGTGGCCAGTGCTATTAAAATATAGAAGTATAATAGTCTAATCACAATTATATGTCAAAGAAGATCTATTTATGTAACAAATTCAACAGTAACTACCTGTATAATGATGTAAAACAAAATGTCTTCACCTTCATTGGAAGAATGTTCAATGTGTGGTATAATTGTGAAATACAATATATATCCTTCACGTACCATTCTTAAAATAATTGGAACAACACAACCTAATTTATTATTATTAAATTCAATAAATTTGCCAAAATATTATAATATTATTATTGAGAAAAGTTACAACTCTACTGCTATAAAGAAAAAATTTAAAATAGGGGACTATATTTTAGTGACAGGTATATTTGATATTTTTGATTCTAAACTGTTTCATGTTGATGATATAAATGATAAAATAAAAATACACATGAAACGATGTTATAATATTGAAAAAATAAACAAATTGAAAATTGGAATAATAATGAATAATAATAATAATAGAAAAGTAACTGATGGTGGTGAAGATAAACCGCATAAAAAAATAAATAAATTTGAAAAACAAAAGCAAGGCGAAATTGTTACAAAGTTTATCATGGATATGATAAAGACATCAACATTAATGAAAGATAATCAAACGCCAACAGATTATTTAAACGCTGGAAGCGGAGTTTTAGATGTAGCAGGTGGAAATGGATGGTGTTCTTTGGGGCTGGCGCTTTGTGGTGTGAAATCTACATGTCTTGATTCCTCTCCATCAGTTGGTTGTTTGCCTTCCCGATATCGAAAATTTCTTCGCCGTGCTATTGAAGGTAAAATAAAATTGGAAAAAAAAAATACTGCTGAAGAGAGTAATGATAATAAGTATCGCAATCATCCAAATAACATTCGTTATGTATGTATAAATGACAAACCAATTATGTATGATAAATGCCAAGCATATTTCACAAATTGTGATGTTGATGTTAATAACGATAATGCATTAAATGTGCCTATATGTAATATAAATTCACATGAAGACAATTTATTACTAAAAAATTGTAGCTTTGTGGTCGGACTACACCCAGATCAAGCTACTGGTGCAATTGTAGAATTTGCTGTTAAAAATAAGAAACCTTTTCTAGTCGTCCCATGCTGTGTATTTAGCCGTTTGTTTCCAAATCGTTTTGTGTATAATGACATGAATGAGAAAAAAGTTGTCTCCACAAAAAACGAGTTAATCGATTGGTGCGTATCGTTGGATCCTGAAAATATCAAGGTGATTGAATTGCCATTCCAAGGTTCAAACATTGGAGTATATTCGACGTTTACTTGATTAACTACCACACGGTACGATGTATCTCACACACCTTTGAACAATACACGGTTTTCAATTGATGCATATAATGATGTGTTAATTGCATCTATCATATGATATTTACCTCCACCAATGTTTTTATCTCTTTAAAAAATATTGGCACACTCTGTGGATTTCAATTGAACTCTATCGCAATGTTACGATTCATTGGTCCATCTTTCAGTTTCAGTGAGATAGATATTGTTCTCTCAGTTATTGTATTCTTTCTGGAGAGTAGGAATTATCATGAGTTCAAAAATAAAAAAAAATAAGATATGCGATATGCATATTATTAATTTTTATATATATATATATATATGAACATTATGAGTAAAATAAAATCTTTAAATTATGATAATATAAATAAGAGAATTTTTTATATATAATTATATAAATTATGCGTAAATTAAATTATATGATATATATATATATATATATATATAAATATGTATATACTCTGATTTTTATATATATACGGAACCGTATAAAGACTACATCTCATCTACCCATTGGAAAAAGTTGCAATTTTCTTGCGCCTTGCAACTGAAAAATTCTCTATTTGGATTCTTCTCACTCCTAGAAGTAAATTTGGATGCAGGTTTACCACAATTTGTGCAATAACAAATTTTTGCAGACGATGGTGGCCTACCACGAGATTTCTTCGGTCTTCGTTGTTGTTGGCCATCATAATTACTACCACCATTATTATTTTCCACCTCATCAACCCATTTAAAAAAATCACATCCGCCATTTTTGGCGTCTACACATTTGAAAAACTCCCTGTTCGGATTCTTTTCACTCCTCGATGTAAATTTAACTGCAGGCTTGCCGCAATTACATTTACAAGTGAGATTAGATGATGGAGGTCTACTGCGAGCCTTTTTAGGTCCTCGTTGCTGCTGTTGCGACAATTGCTGTTGGCCGTTGTAGTTGCCACGGTTATTGTTATAAGAATTATTGTTGTTATTATTATTATGATTATCATTATAAGAATAGTTGCTGTTACTATAATTATTGCTGTTGTTATTGTTATTATTGTTGTTTCTACTAATATTATTGTTATTGTACTGCATTTGAATATGTGCCTGCCCGGAACGACCATTTCTATTATTATTCGTTGTTGTAGTAGTGGTTGTTGTTGTGGATCGTCTACGCCTACTACTACTACCACCACCACCATTACCTCCACCACGGTCGCCTTTCAAATCACGCAACGTTTTATCACAGCGTGGACATCGCAACGTTTCCAAGTTCGTACCAGGCGGAACCGAGCTATATTTCAATGTGATTAATAATTTTTGCATACCACATCGGGAACATTCTCGTCGACTATTAATATCGCTGGGGAGAACTATTTTCTTCACAGCTGAGTCGGGGAAATAAATGTTTTCATTTTTACAATTTTTACTTTTGCACATAATACGATATTTCATACTACCTCTTTCACCATCAGTCACTGCCCTTGATTTTAATACCATTGGTTCGTTATTACAAGAACGGCATTTTTCTTGAACTATAATTTGTTGTCCGCTAGCCAACGGACATTCGCCAAATTGGCAACTGAAACAATTCATATTGCTAGTTCCAGATTTACCAGTACGACCTGGAGGAACATTATAACATGATGGACAAACATGATACGATGTGCCCCGATCAGTTGTGATTTTGATGACAATATTGTTGCACAAAGGACAAGTCCTATTTCGAAGTGGTTCCAATTGACCTTTCCGCGGTATTGGATAATTTTTTTTACATTTTTTACACAACAAAAATCTATTGTCATTATTGCGATTGTTATTATCGGAAAGTCTCATTAAATCAAATTTCGTGTTGCCCCCACAGTTTACACATTTCATAAAATTGCGCTGTATGACAGTAGCATTTTCAGATTTTCTCGCTACTTCGCCATCGACAAATTCATCGAACTTTGCTTGCCATTCCAAGGTTTTATTCTTTAAAGATGAAAAACGCCCTCGCATTGCTGTCATACATGCTAGAATAACATTGTCCTTGTTTTTCCTTCCTGCTTCAATTTGTTTACAATCTGCTTCCATTTGAGCACGTAAACTCGGCTTATCAAAGTCCATCTCTAACGTTTGATACGCACGAACCAGGCCAATGCCTACTGCTGTTGGTTTCAATGTTTGATCTTGTTGCTCGGTGACGTATTCACGTGTCTTAATTGTCTCAATATGTTGTGCAATAGTTGCATCTGTTCCAATCCCAGCACTTTCCATCATACGCATTAAATCATGTTCTTTCAGTAATGGTGGTGGATTTGTTTTTCCATCTTTTAATTCCAACGCTGATGGCTCGAACTCATTGCCTTCTTCGAAACTTGGTACCTTTTTTCCATTCCATCGGTCATACATATAAATATTTAAATAATTTCGCTCAAGAATTTGTAACCCTTGAGCAGAAAAATATTCATCTGCTATTTTAATATCAACAACAGTTTTATTTCCTAAAGCATCTTTGCTACAACATGCTAAAAAATGTCTCACCACAAATTCATAAACTTCCTTTTCATCTCGACTTTCCAAGCTATTTACATCGACAAATTTTACTGGATGTATCGGTGGATGCGCTTTATCATCACCATTACCAGCTCTAGGTCTTACAAAATTCTGTGGTTGAAGTAATTCTGTTGCATAATTGCCCCACGTGTTACTTTGTGTTTGTTCTTGCAATATCGCTTGGAAATCAAATTCAGGTCGAAAAACTTCCGTTTCTGTACGAGGATAACTAATGTAACCTTTTTGATATAACTTTTCGGCAGCATCTAATGCCCTTTTCGCTGTTATACGCCGCCATCGACTCATGCTCATCCCAAGTGTCGTCGTCGCTAATGGCATAGGTTTAAACTTTCGCGTAGAATTTTTTAACACTTTCACTACTCTTGCTACGGGATTTTCAACACATGTTTCTAATAACATAGTGGCACATGCACGATTAAATAAACCTGGATGTGCACGTTTCCATGAAAATTCACAAAAATTTAAACCATCTTGCTTATCATCTGAATCACCATATTCACATTTTATTTTCCAAAATGTTTCTTGTTCAAAATTTTCAATGCGTGTAAAACGATCTACGACGAAGCCTAACGTTGGAAATTGACATGGACCATAACTAACAACGTTCAAAGTATATGTTTGCTGAAGTAACTTCGTTTGCCATCTAGTAAATAAAGCACCTAAACGCAAATCAATTTCTTGCCTTGCTTTCACTGCATTTACAACATTCTCATTTAAACTTCTTAAATTTGACATAGCTCGATTAACTTCTGTAGCATTGACAGCGGAAAAATGTGCCCGCAATATATTCAAATTTCTACGAGCGGCATTACGACAAACATTTACGACTTCGTTTGCAATTGCTTCACCTTCTCTATCACAGTCAAGCCATAGAACAACAGTATCACAATTTCGAGCTTCTGATTTTAATTGTCGTTCTAAGTTTTTAAATTTATCAGGAACAAATTCGACGATTGGTGCAGTAAATAGCTGTTCCGGTGTACACGAATTCCAACTTCTGTATTCATCTGTGAAATCTGTCGACATTAAATGACCCATCACAGATGTTACAACGTGTTGTCTATTTCTACCACGAAAATTAGATTCAAAACAATACAAAGGACAATATTTTTCATAACCATGTTTAGTACGAAAGTTGCCACGTGACAATATAGGTGTTATTGACTTTGCTACTGAATTTTTTTCTGCTACATGTAATATGTTATGATTAGGCATTGTTTTATTATTTTACAACTGTTTTCTTTTAATCTATCTATACAGATGTGCACATAAAACGGTAACTTTTTCTTTTCATATCATGTGTATCTAAAGAATAATAAATCTATTTTTTTTGTTAGTTTGTATTTTTTTTGAAAATAATATATATAGTAGTACGTGCACTGTGTGCCACTGCTGTATGTTATGCCAGTAGCTCTATGTTTGTTGTTGTTTTGGTGATAATTCATGAAAAATCATGATGATGTGATGTTCCTGGATTTGCAACATTTCCCTCCTTAAATTTATTAAGACTTACAAGTATTATTTTTTATAGTATTATTGGTATACTGGTTAGCACATGAAAAAAAATGAATAAATGTTTTAGTTTAATTATGTATTACATTAATATAGAAATAATAAAAGAACAAAGAAAATTAGAAACAAAAAAGTATATACAATTTGTATATTGAAGATATAACCTTTTCAAGGTAAACAACTATTTTTGTTTGGATCATTTGTTTATGTCAATTTTCGACGAAATACAAATACATTTATAACATATTTATTGTAATATTAAAGAAACATGTCTGTGCAAGCAAATAATAATAATAATAATAATATTTCGCGTATAATGAGTTTAAGCACCAGCCCAAGCCCTAGGCATTTAAGTGCTAGTGGTAGTAGGTCGCCACAAGCAAATATTTCTAATATAAACAAAGTCGAAAGGCTTGTAGGCAAACGTGGCCAAGATTATCTGAAAGAAAACTTGCAAAAATCCCGTATCACGACAATGCGTACACATTTGTTGCAGGCAAAAATTCCGGTACGACCTCCATCAATTGGGCCTGCAATTGTAATGCTGGATATGCTTGGTGTGCCACCGCACGAAGTAAATCAAATACTTATAAAAGAATTATGTGAAGATATTAAATCAGATTTATCCAATATGAACCAAGATAATTTGATTTTATGCTTAACAAAGCGGATTTTCAAAACAGGTTATTACGAGCTTATGGATAATGACGAATTTCAAGCCGTTACACTTGAAGTAATTAATCGTATTCAGCCGAAAAATATTTCACAAGAACTTGCGGGCCTTTTGAAAAACTTGTGGGATAAAGGTAATCCAAAAAATGAAAAGAATCCAATGCCATTTTTACGTGAAATGTTTATGAAGATTTCACTAAGTACACGCCAAAAAATTTACCATTGGCACAAAGTATTGCTTCAAGAACAGGTGGACCAACACTTTCAAACGTATTGCATCGAGTCCGTCAATGCTATTAGAGACAATGCTCACTGGGATTTAAATTACTTTCAATCTGCTGTCAAGTTAGCAGAATCATTATTTGTTGCTCGAAATGCTGATACGTTAGACGAATCACGTAAATTATTCAGAATTGTATCAGATTATTTAAGATTAAAATACTTTGAAACTGGTAATGTTTATTATGGCGAATATCGCATATATTTGTTAATGAACTTGCGTAAACTAGATTTTCCATTTAAAGTTAAACCAGCCGGCGAGAATTTATTAAAAGCTTTGAATGGATTAAATGATTTGAGCAATAATAACACGAATAATAGAAAAGTGTTGGAACAAAGTTTGATAAAGATAAATGACGAATTAATTTCTGCTTTAAATGTAGTAAAGCTTCCAATTGAACGAATTAACCGATTAACAGATAAAAGAACGATTAGCGATCTGATATTGACATATAAATTGCAAGCACCACGTAGAAGAAAACAGCCAGGTTACAAAAGCCTAGCGGGTGGAACACTCACTCTTAATCGAGGTCTATGGGTGTATAAATGCCGAGAATATAAAGATCAGGCAAAAGGGGAGCAAATTAAGAACATCGTACAAAATTTGAAGCATACTTATCATCAAGAAAGGATACGTAATACCATAGGTACTTCGTTAAACGTGTTGCTTTTGACGCCAGAAATAATGGTAAGATGCAATCGAGTATGGTTTGAATGGTGCGAAAGAAATAAAATTTCAAAAGGTACAAAATTAGAAGACAATTCTATATTGCACATACCCACCGATGAAATAATAACACGGGAAATGGTTCCTCGCGGAATCCTTCAAGACTTTGATTCATTAATGACGAGGATTCACAAAGAAATCCTTGAAAGATATATTATGATGAATAAAAGCGTGGCAAAGCGATTTACTGGTAAAGATGTTTTTGAAAAACCAGTCGTGCCAAACTACGTACCGACACCAGAGGAAAGAACCGCTTTTCGGAACAAACATAGTGTTGGTATGACAGATGCAAAATATAAAGAATATGTACAAATGGAACAAAAAAATTATTTTGAAATAATTGGTGGTAACCAAATGTGCGTTGAAGAGATATTGAAAAACATAAATAGTAAAGATGACAGTAATAATGGCATGAAAGTGAATAAATACGAAGACAAGCCAGCGTCTATTTTCTTAACAGATGTGAACTTGATGTTTGATAATTGCATCAAATATCATACATGGCTACTTGAGAACCGAAAAGACCGCACTGGTCCAGAAAAAGAATTTTCTAAAAATTTGATAGGATATGCCAATAGATTAAAAATAAATTGTTACAACAGATTCCTTGAAGAGCTGAAAAAATATGAGCAATATCGTGAAA
Source organism: Stramenopiles sp. TOSAG23-2 (assembly GCA_900128395.1). NCBI lineage: Eukaryota > Stramenopiles sp. TOSAG23-2. The sequence continues at coordinate 43,196 of LT649262.1, read as the reverse complement.
GTGCAGAGATAGAACGTAAATTTTTGAAGATACACGAAGACGATGAGGCTTTCAAAGATAAAATGCAAAAAGAATATGCGAGAAAAAGAATCGAAGAACGAAAATCAAAAAGTAAATCACGTGGTCGTGGTCGGCCAAGGACTATCTCTAAGAGTCAGTCAAAACCAGCCATTTCTACGTCTTCTACTTCACCGATAATATCTACCGCAGGTGGAAGTAGCAATAGCAATCCTGTATCCAACAAAATGAAAACAGCAACAGCAGAAGTAGCAACAACAACAACAACGACGACGACGACGACGACGACAACTACAAGTACAACAGCATTAGCACCTGTGAAAACTGAAGAAATTAAATCTAACAATGATAAGATTGCAAGCCCAACTAACCAAGTTTCGGCATCTGTGACTGCCCAAATACCAGCAGGTGGTCAAAGTCTTATTGTTGAAGCGACAGGTACAAATCAAAATAGCAATCCGGAAGGTTTAAAGAATGCAATGTCATCAACATTGCAGTATATGAAAAATGCAGATCCGAGTGGATTATTTGCAAAGGTGGATGTATTGCTCACATTAAATAAATACACAGAATTTATTGAACGTCCTATGTCATTTTTTGAAGTTGAAAAGTCATTAAATGACAACAAATATACCTCAAAAATAGAATTTCAAAATGATGTAAATTTAATCTTTGACAACTGTATAAAGTACCACAATTCAAGCCACAGTGTGTATAATCAGAAGATAAGAAAAAGTATGGTGGCAACATCAAATACAAAAAAAAGAGAACTGAAAAAAAAATTTACGGAAGAATTAAAAAAAGTTGGGCTCTATACGCCACCAAGAAGAGGTCGACAAAAAGGTTGGCAAAACAACAACAAAAATAATAATAACGTATCAAATAAAATGTTAGCAGGGTTCGCTCAATATAGTGGAAGTTCTAATCAAAAGAGATTTGTAGTGCATCTATCAAAAAATCAGCGTGTTGAGAAATGTTATCTTTATCTTAGAAATGCTGTGAAAAATGATCCATACAAAGGCGTTTTTCCAAAGAATTTAAAAGATAGGACAGTTAAAGCGCTAATAAAAGGTGGTAAATATTTTGCACGTAGTGGTGTTTTCACATTAGCACATATTAATGATAAAATAAGGAACGAGGAATATAACAATGAAAATGCTGAAGCGATGTTTGTTGCAGATATGAATAGAATCTATGATGATTGCATGGAGCATTACAAACAATATAAGGACGCATTTTTCTATTCTTGGGCGAAATATTCCAAGGATAAACTTGAAAAGATAGTAGATAAATTTTTAAATGAAGAACCACCATTCCCAGGGGAAAATAAGAATATGCAATCAGGAGACATTATGTACAAAAAGATGTTGGATTGTTTGCTTCAGTGTTGTAAATCGGATGAACAAAGAACAAATCCGAATTTCCAGTATTTTTTTAGCATCCCTGTTTCAATCACAAGGTTTCCACATTATACCAGTATGATTGAACGTCCAATGGATTATTTGACCATCAGGAAAAACTTAGATAATAAAATATATGCACACCCACAAGCATTTGTAGATGATATGTATTTGATATATGACAATGCATTATTGTTCAATCTGTCCAATGAAAAGTTCAATAGATTCATACAAAAAGAAAAAGACATGTTTAGCAATTTGACATTTGTACAAGAGGTAAAGAAGTCAAATCGGAAAAGAAAAAAAAGCCATTCGCCGATGATACGACCAAAGAAAAGTATTTCAACAAGCAGAACCACGCGCTCAGGTAGCCGAAGTTCATATGCACAGTCTGGCAGTAGGGATAGTAGAAGTGTTTCGAAATCAAGAGCTGGCCCGACGGAGTTTCTAAAGGAAGATGTGATGCGAGGTTTGCTTGATATTTTAATGATATTAGATTCCCCAGTAATTAAACAGCAACTTCATAGTGTTCTAACTGGTATCTACCGACGGTCGTTACTTACGGATGATAGTGCAAATGTGAATGAAAATAGTGACAATATGATGGCTGTTGATAATGATGATAACGTACTGCAGGCATTTCCAGGACCATCTTTGCTTGGTGGTGCTGACCTTACTAAGGAAACTGTTAATGAAACAAGCGTTACAAGTCCAAGATTGCATGATGATAACATTGAATTTCCAACTAAATTTAAATTGCCGACTGAAAATTTACTTTTGCGTCAAATTTCACGTTGGGTTTGCTTTGGCTCATCATCAAGTTGCCTTCGAAAAGATACGTATGGCTATACCTACTTCAATGAAATTTTGAAATCAAAGAAAGATCACTTTTGTCAAGCATTAGTACGTATAGACAGCGATGAAATTTTCTACGAAGAAGATGATAAGCCACATAATATGAAACTAAATCCAGAATATATGCAAACACAAACCGTCGATACATACGATTATATACTGAGAAACGTATTGCCAAGGATCGGTTCATCTATTTTGAAGTCATTTGTAGCTAAAAAAGCATTTATAGAAAAAAATGTGGTACCAGACAATTTAAAATTTGACGATTGGAAAATATATTTGAATAAATTTACATATTTACAATGTGCACGCACGGTTGATGACCGTAAAAATTACCGTCTTCGAGAAACAAATAAATCGCTTGGATTGTACTTTTCTATTTTACGTCAATTTGTTGCTGCTACTATGGAGCAAATTCTTGATGGTGATACATTTTTCACTCGTGCTGCATTAAATCAATTTTTACACCATGTAAAGGTAGTCGATCTAGTAGAAACTAATTTTAATGAATTATTATTTTCCACATTATGCAAATACAGTGAAAAATGTGGTAAATATACGTCGCAATTTGAAACGGATATGATAAATGTAATAGTCCTTTCATATTTCAAACCAATGTTAACAAAATTAATGAATAATAATGAAACTCTTAAGAAAAACTTTATCACAACCATACAACAAATGAAAGAGAAGTATAGTGATAATGATGCAGTTCAAATGTTGGTGATGGAGGAGGATAACAGTAGTAGCAACGGTGGTAGAGCAATCAAGAAGAGAAAAATATCATCTGAGTAAAAGAAATAAAATACTGTACGCGTATAATTTTAAATAATTAATTTACGCATAATTTTTATAAAAAATATTTCCCAAATTTTTTTAGAAACATAGATACTGTTATTAGAGAGGATCCGCTCTAACTGTTATTAGCTGATATTCGATTCGTTGTATTGATATAAATATTGTTCAAATACATTTTTTATACAAATGTATGTGTAGATGTACCATTTTCAAATAGCATTGTAATAGTATTGTATGATATTTTTTGGCCTCCAGGACCTGTCAACCAAATTCTGAGTTTCATTCGAGGGCTGTGACCAGCCTTCACCAAATTTTATATTTGTTAGTAGTGCTGATCTTATACTAACAAGTATAAGAAAGTGGGAACAGTCCGAGATGAGACCACTTTGATGAGACCAAACCAACAAACCCTGACCAGCTGGTTTTGTCGTCTCCGTCCATCGCATTTTTTTCACCAGCTCACACACCTCACCACTCATATTTTTAAATAAAGTCAAATAATAATATAATATTAATGATATAAAAACGATACATTTTAGAAGAAAATGAAGAAGAAATTAAATATTTGTCTATTTATATGTTATCCTCAGTCAAATTATATAATTATATTTATATATACAGTACACTCACACGTTAAATAAACCACGCATGTCAACAATAATTAAAGTAACAACGCCTATTGCAATTACAGCAATTGCTGTATATATGTTTTTTAAGAAAGTTATATATACAGATGCGATATACCTAGGCAGATGGGAACTGTTGAAATCCATATTAAATACAGCATGGATACGACTTTATATAAAAACGAAAGAATATTTTGCATCGGAACGATCAAAATATGATAAGCCTAAAAATTTAGAGGATATAACAAAAGAATGGTTGATGAAAGTCCTACATTCCACAAAAGCAATAAGTCGAAATACAAAAATATCAAAATTGCAAGTGCAGAAAATTGATGCTGGGCAAACGGGTCAAACTGGTAGGTTAAAGCTAGAATATGCAAATTCAACAGATGAAAATGTATCGAAACCACCACCGTCAATGATAGTGAAAATGTCACGCCGAGATTTTCTTGGTAGTTTACTGAATACGACTACTCGATTATATCGAGAATGTAATACATATGAAACTATCTTGTCTGAAAACGATTTACCTACATGCACATATTATTATACAAATGTTGATACGATGACGAAAGATTTTATTTTATTATTAGAAGATGCCTCTTATGTTCAAGATGAAGGGTATGTAAAATCATCAACAATTAGTGGTATTTTAAGAGATGGAAGAAGTCAAAAAGAATTTTCAGATGAATTTAAATCCCGTTTCAGTGAAAAATCACCCCCATATGATATACCATCACCATTGTATGATACTAAAGCTGTACATTTAGCTTGTCAATATATAAAAGTAGCAGCAAAAGCTATTGCATCATTTCATGCACAGTTTTGGAATTCAGCAAGTTTACTGGAAAATATAAATAAAAAGGAAAGATTTGCTAATTTTGCTAGAGGATTTTCATTGCTTTCGACCGATTGGGCGAAAACAAAGGAAAAAGCTCGTAGTGGAAACTATGAGAAAACAAAGCCATGGCGAGATGCAGACAATATCGAAGCATTTGAAAAAGAAATTGAAAATGCCGTGCTTTGTCCATTATACGATATAGCAAAGAGCAAGGGTTGTAAACATCCTCGCGAACAGTGGCGCTCTGTAATAAATGCTGATAATCTAGTGGAATTAATTACAAGTATGGGAGGTTTTAGTAGAATTCATGGTGATTTTCATACAGAAAATTTATTTGTACGCCAATTTAATCATGGAGATGATAATCACATATCTACACATGATATGAAAATGTCAAAAAAAGAATTAATTATTTTAGATTGGCAAGTTAGTGACGTCGGACCACCAGTGAAAGATATAGCCCAATTAATTTCCATGTCAGGCTTAGATCAATTTCATAAGTGTATGCTAGAGAAAGAAGTTGTTGAAATTTGGTGGAATGAATTGATAATGCATGGCGTTAGTGATACGGAATACCCAATAGGTTTAGCATGGGCACAATATAAATATTATCATGCTGCAAGTAGTGGTATAATTCTTATGTTGGCAAATGCATTGAAATTATTTGAAGATAATGATGGGACGATTTATTGCATGTTGGTGGATAGTTTTAAAGAAGGTTTAGCTCGTCATGGAAGTCCAGAGAAAAATTATTTAGAAGTGCAACAAATATTGAAAGATATGGGTAGACTTTAAGATTTTTGATTTTTAAAAGTAGTACGAGTAAAAATTGAATATATATGGTGTAATATTTTTTAAAATGATACGAAGTTCGTATTCGTATAATATATATATACATATATATATATGCATACTCATATTATGAACAGCATTTAATCCAAATTCATTTTCAAATCGCCAATCACTTTATCCATCCAATAACATTTTCTTTTTATAATAACGCTACCAGTTTTTCCACACCGCGCATATTCTGTGTGTACTATCATCGTGTATAAAGGTTAAAATGGTATAGCTATTAGCTTGCCCGGAGTAAAAAAAATATTTAAGCTTTAACTTGATTATTGATGTAGAGAAAGATAGATTTACGAGCCAGTGTTGAAATTTTATATGATGTGTGTGTGTTTTGTATTACGAACGTATATATATAAGAGAAAAGAGATAATTTTGTTTGTAAAATTTATCTAAAAAGTTACACACGTCAACATCCTCTTTTTCAATCAAATCCTAAAGCATATATCGTAGCATCTCGAAAATAAACATGAGCTTGCACTTTTGTTCCAGGAGTTATAATAGACCCATTTTTCCAATTCAATTTTACACGACCATTTACATTTGTAAAAGTTGCATCTTTCTTTTCATACCCTGGAATTACTTTTCCATGCGAATCACGTATTTCAACTTGAACATAAGCAGCATGTGCTTCATCACTACCACCTACACCATTACATCCTCCCTTACACCACTCTGGGCCTACTTCAGGTTTCTCTCCCCACTTTGCATCTACTTCCAACCAAAGCGTATTACTATTATTTGGCTTTTTAACCTCTGGCCATAAAAAGAATTTACTTGAAAACTCGCCATTTGATACAGAGTTTAAACCGGCCAAACGATGTTCTGGTATTCCCCATACATGCCCATTATCAACCCATACCATATAACCCTGGTGCGAAACCGGCTGTTCCATTGCCCATATATCATGGGGAAATGCTCTTGTCTCAAGATCATATGGTCTTCTCCATCCTTCCATATCAATAGGATTTCCACTATCTGGACCAATCCACCACTCTTCATACATATGTGGGCCATGACAACATCCACTTGTACAATGCCACAAAGGTTGTCGACCATACTCTGGAAGTTGTACTACATCAGATGGTGATGGAACATATAATAAAACATGTGCAGCAATTCTAGTAGGTTGTCCAGGCAATCGAAATGGGCGTATCCTATAAAATTCTAATTCTGGTGGATCTTCATCCGGTAATCTACCTTGTTTTATTCTTGCCGCATCATTAGGACGGACCATGTTAGATACATTAAACCCTGTTTGACATCTTGAGCCTGTTTGAGGTCTATCTAGACAGCCAAGATCGGATGTCCAATTTTCACCAATTAAATCCAAACCAATACGTGCAGAAACTGTTCTTCGACATCCTAAGACATTATCACAATAACGTTTTGGTTGTGTTAAATTTTCATACTCAATTTGCATGTCAATCCATCGTTTTCGTGGAATATCATATATAATATTAGCATCATCATGATCTAAAAAATTACTAGTGTGAGTAGTACCAGTTGTTGGAGTAAATATAAAATGATTCGTATCTGTAACTGGACCTAAAGAATTGATAAATGTATGAATACCATTAAAATAACTAGCAACCAAGACATATGTTGCTTTTGCTGGATTTGTGCTATCCCGATCCATAGATTTTACTGTCCACACATTACCATCGTTCATACCAGGAGGAGAACCACTACCATTTTCAAGAAAAAGCAATTCGGATGGTTTACTGTAATGTATAAGATCTGTTGTAGTAAATCGAAATATAGAAACACCTATTATTGATGAGGAGCTTTTCTTCACAATATTATTCCCCCCATCATCATTATTTTTAGGTTCACCAGGTCTTCCAACGGCTGCCCAGATTTCATATTCATCCACATCATTATTTCTTTTATTTTGAAAAGCAGCAAAAATGGTTGCACCGGCAGTGTAATTCAGAGGTGGCGATTTAAATTGTAAAAGCTCAGTCGCTGTTGTTGCTTTAGCGCGAATACGACCATAAATATTGTTTACATCAAATTTATCAAGAAAATATAATGGTAAATCATTTGATGATAAAATATTAATTACATTTGAGAAAATAATACATATACTAATTATTAATGATTTAGTAATTAGCGCCATATTTTTTTTTTTACTTTTTCCAACAAGATTATGTATTAAATAATTTACTTATCTATATATCGTAATTTTTTTGTTTTAAGATACACACAATACAATATACAAAAAACATGCACATACCCTGTTATATATAATACAGTACAATTAATATACAAACGTTTGTCATCTACTGTATCTATAAATAGAATAAATGCAAATCTTTTTTTGTATTTAATTATTTGTTTTGTGCTTTTTTTGTTGGTTGCTGCTGATTTTTTTTGTTTTTTTTGTTGTTTGCGCGTTTTTGATTACCACCTTAAACCTGATTAAAATTATCTCTCTGACATATTAAATACGAGTCACATCATGGATAGGCGGCTGCTACGCGCTCTATACCACCAGGTGGTAGCTCAATTAACTAATAGGCGGCACACAGCAGGTGTTTTCATTATAATAAAATAAAAGTGAATCTAATAAAGATATCCCCTTCATTTACACAACCCGCAGAAAGATTTTTATTCAATGTGTACAACAAACTACACTATACTTTATTCTTCTCCTTTGTTATCTTCATATCCATTTGTTTCCATGTTGGTAATCCAATGTCATACACTTTTGCTAGATATCTTGCACCAATAGTACTACCTAAACCAAAAATTAAACGTATTGCCATTGAACATTTCAAATGTCTCATAATCATATAAGAAGAAGCACCAATTGCAGCCGTACTTGCATAGATATCTGAATCACTATGCAATATACGACCTCTTGAATTTGAACTTGGTAAACCACATATTACATCGCGAGTTAATCCTCCGAACGTTGCTGTTACCGTACCAGCAACAATTGCAAGACCTGGATGCACGCACATTCTACATGCATTCATAGCACCGATAATTGTAAATGCAGCCACACCAATTGCATCACCAAACCATAACGCAAACCCCTCTCCACCATTCTTATCTTTTATCATCTTGGTATCATCAGGTATTAATGGCCATGCAAAAAATGTAAAAAATGCAGTTAAAAAAGCCATGTAAAAATATTCCACTTCATTTACCCAAAATGGCTGCTTATGCAATATAATTGCATCTCGAACAGTACCACCACCAATTGCAGTTATGGTACCAATTACAGAGCAACCAAACACATCAAGTCCGCAGGAACCAGCAGTTATTGAACCTGAAACGGCAAAGATTATTGTTCCAAAATAGTCTGAACCTCTTAACATTCCAGCAGCTGATGTTAACGATGGATATCTTGGCATACCATCGACAACACTGGCCATTGCAGCTGGCTTATATGCACCTAACACAGGGTATGAACTATATGGGCCTTCAACTCCAATCATATTGGTGGAAGTTTCCACCACCGGCGCTCTTGTATTGAAATTGCTAGCACTATTATTATTATAATTATTGAATTTGCAAATTATTCTGTTATTTCGTTGACGCCCAAAAACATTCTTTGCAATGCCTGAATATATTTTATTGGTTTGCCGAAAGGTCGGATGTTTTAATATAGCATGCATAATATTTCGATATTATTGTAGTATTAATTTTTGCACAATATATTTGTTGTTGTATCTTATCACACGATAGATATATTCTGTACATTCCCGTGTACATGTCTCCTTTTTTTTATTATTGAATCTTTTTTCAAAAAAAATCAATTTTCTGGCACGGATCCCTCTAGGCACAAACAATTAAGGGATTATCCAACAATTATTATATTTTATTTCGACTGAAGAAGAAGCAAAAAAGTAGTAATAAAAAAAATTGTTCGATTTCATTTAAATGTACTTCGTCTATATTAATTATATATGTACGATGTACGAAGAAGAAGAACATTCCATCAAATTGCATATATATATATATATATATGTATCTCATTTAGTATCAGCAATCACATAATTTCAGTTATATATACTACCATATATAGATAACTAGTATTTATTTTCGCTGCGCACACATATACAGATATTCGAACATGTTTTCGAATTTAGCGGAAAAACATGAAAGATTGAAAAAAAGAATTCATAATTTTAGAATTCCATTGTCAAAAAATGGTCAACGTGTAATGTTTGTAGTATATTTTTCAATACCAATTGTAGTCGGATATAATATTATGCAATGGGCTATTGGTAAATCGCAGCAAAATCTAGGTTCGCAAGGGGAATTATTAAGATCTCGTCAACAAAATCAATACACAAAACATACCGAATATCAAAATCAACAATTACAGGCTATTTTGAATCAAGCGAAGAATAAAAATAATAAAGTTTCTGTGAATGAAACTTACAAGTAAACACAAAAACTTTAACTGGAATTAAAAATATTTATTTATCCAGCAGCAGTGTAAAGTGTAAAATGTAAAAAATATGACAACTTAAAAATGCAAGTAAAGGAAACACATAAACTAATCTCACACTACAAATATACTCGTACATTATATATTATATATCTATAGGAAAAATATATACGAACGCTTCGTACATTTTATTTTACATGCGATGAAAATATTTTTTATGATACTCGTAGGCATACGAGTCGTACGTATGGTACGTATCAAAATATGATAAATCCTTTTCAAAAATCAAAAGTCCTCTTCATTGCACCTTTCACCGCATTCATAGCATTACCAACGTTGCTAACTGCCTGACTAAATAAACCTGGACTTTCTTCTCCTTTTGTCTCCTCTACAAGATCAGCATCATCAGCATCGCTTTCTTCCTCACTTGAAGATACTTTTTGAGTATCATCATAATTGTCTCCGCCTTTTTCTCCAAGTGCATTTTGTTGATCAATATCATTATTCTCGATTTCATCCGACTCATTTTCTGTGTCTGAACCATCCCCCTCGTCATGTGCGATACTATTATTTTTAGCTCCTTCTTCGACCTCATTATTTTCTTCGTCGTCGTCGTCATCATCATCATCATCATCGTCGTGATTTGTATATCGCCTTATAAAAGTTCTCGATCTTGGTTCGACTGCGTTATTTGCTGTCTCGTTTGCAGGCAATACTACATTTGTCTGAGCAGTGTTGCTGCTGGTAGTAGTAGTAGTAGTAGTAGTAGTAGTAGTGCTAGCTCTCGTTGTTGTTGTGGGTGCCGTCGTAGTTGATGACATAGCACCATCATTTCCTATATGTTTATTACTGCCACCATTATCTACATCATTTGCCTTTTCGTTTATACCGCTAGAACTAGATGTGTCATTACTTTCTTTATCTTTCTTTTTTAATGCTTTATATTTTACTTTGTCCCTTTCAAGTTTTCCAATATTGTTATAAAGTTCTTCTTTATCATCGATTAATCGTTTAAGAGCAAACCTTTCTTTCGTTGATCTGGAAGAATTAAACCATGGATAGAAATTATTGCCTCGCTCTCTAAATTTCATTCCAAAAATTTTATCGTATTGCTTTTCAATGAACATTCTTCTAGTGACGGTTCCTATATTTTTCCCACTTGCAAGAAGATATTTTAAAAAATGTTCTGCATACAATGTAACAAATACACCACAGTCAGTAGAATTTGCTTGTTTTGGAATACCTTTGACTTTATCAAATTTAAGTCTTGCAAAGCCTTCTTTCTTCTCGTCATTGTTATTTGTATCACCTTCTTTTTTCTTATCAGCATCTTTCTTTTTTTTCATAACTTTCCATGCTTTTTTAAGATACGTATAGATATTCATCGTTAATGCTTTTGTATTATGACAACCTAATGAATCCAAATGATAAATACAAAAGTAGTCATCATCATCTTCTGCTGTACCCTTTGGAACATTAATTTTATCTGGATTACATACAATAAGCAAACTCCAATGAATATCTTTATTTACTGGAATTAAAAGATATTTGCATTGGAATATATCAATATTCTTCGTCCATTTCTCAACATACGAATAGGCAAGATCCTCTCTACTTTTAATAGTATTATCATAATGTTTGTTTGAACGGTAGTTGCTCTTTCCTTGAATATAGCGTTTGTAAAAAAACGAAGAGAAAATATAAAGGTCTTTTTCCTCAATCAGATATTTTTCTTTCGAAAGACGCATCAATGAAAAATCAATAAGATTATCGTTAAGAAAATCATCTTCACATCGATTTCGATCATGATCAGTTATAGTTACACGCGGTTTCTCTGGATGAAATGGATACGTAAAGAGAGGCTTTGCGGGACCTGAAGTCCTTCGATGACGATTGCGACGAGTACGCGAAGCGATACTGCTACTGTTACTATTACTGCTGCTACTGTTATTATTGTTATTATTATTATTGCTGCTGCTACCACTACTACCACCATCAACGTTTATTCTTGGACTACGTCGTCTTTCACCATCCATCATAGAAGTAATGTTTCTTTTTGTATTTGTAGGTCTATTATTAGCAACTTGAACATATTTATTAATGCCGCTACCTAAACAATTCACAGTGTCCTCTTCAATAATCTCAACATTTTTCCAGTATGCATTAGTTTCAATCATTTGCGATAACTCACTCCCATGTATTTTATACGATTCAATTTGATGTTCAAATTGTCGGAAATGTTCGTTTTCAACAATAATGAAAATAGAATTATTAATGCCATTACTCCTTGGAAATTTACCTCTGAAGATTGTGTCGAGATTTTGTAATTTATTCCATGCTTGCTGATTTTCGTTCAAGGTTATCTGAATAATTCGACTTAAACCTCCGATTCTCGGCGCTTTTTCATCCCCGTAAGTCCAGGCATTTATATCGTCAACTCCAATGGTAAAGGAAAAATCGCTATGTTGATTAAGTGCTCGTGACTTTATCGCAATAAAAAGGCCTTCAGGGGCAAATCTTAACTCGATGTCATTCGATGCAAAAACATACTCTCCAAATAAGACATATTCAAACCACTGTAATTTGCCGTCTGCACCTAATCTTGATATTTTTAATGGCGATAGATCTTTCTTCTCGTTTACATTACTGCTGCTATTACTACCGCTTTGACCATTATCTACATCATCATCATCATCATCACTTAATAAATCAACTACGTCTGGTGTGCGATTTTTTTTCTGCTTTTTTCTTGCTTGCCGTTGTGGGTTTTGACGACGAGAATTATTGTTGCGATTATTATTATTTCGAACATGCCATGTTGGGCTGCTATTGTTATTTTCTGCACGTCTTTTCCGCGAGTTACTAGATCTTTGTGAATTGCCATCATAGTTGCCAGTCATAGACTGACTCAATGGATCATTTTGATCAAACTTGTGTCTGTTGCTGTTGTTTCTAAATTTTTCTTCAGAATTTCTTTTTTGTCGCTTTTTATGTTCACGATCGCTTTTTCTTCTCACATCTAACTTTGTTTGTTGACCTCGCCGTTGCATGTTATTTGCACGTGTTGAACCTTTTACTTTTCTTTTTTTCACACGACTATTTGGAACCATACTACCGGAGGATTGTGTTCGACTTGAACGTGGGAAATGTCAAAATTATTTTGCCAATTGATAGGAAAAATGATATACTAGTGGAGCCTAAGTTTAAAAAGGTATTTTCAATGTTTTTCCTTTGTTTTCATGTAATGAAATGAAAAATCCATCATCAAAACAAGGAATTATAAGAATTTAGGTCGAAAATGTTGAAAATGATGAAATTTGATGGAAAATATGCGAGATGTAATGGTAAATATTGTTATATTTATTATATCAATAAATAGTGCCCACTGGCCCAACAAATCAAATATATATTATATTTGTATTCCAGGTATTCATAGGCCCCGCCCCTTTACATTATTTCGCGTTGCCAATTCTATCATTATCAACCACCATCATCACCCCATCTTCGTCTATAACGTCTACTACTCGATAGTCGTCTTTACCGCATTGCTTTTTATTCAATAAAATAATTTTTTCAATTAGATTTATTCTTTTTTGTTGGCGTACTACGTGATCTATATCTAAAATATTTAATCGTATATTGTTGTCAACTAATGTTTGAATTTCTTCAATGATAGCATCGCTTGCTATATCAGAGACTTCTTTTAATCCAGCTGGTTTTCTACACGAAGTTTTACATACAATACGACATAAACAACAAAATATACAATTCAATACACCATTTGTAATTACAGTTGGATTCGGTGTGATTGCTGTTGCAACCTTATAAAAATGTTTATTATTATTATTGTTATTAGACAATGATGGTGTTTGTTTATTATTATTTGATGCAAATAATTTCCATTGTGATACCATATGTTCAGCCGTTGTCGATTTGGTCCATCCAATTCCTCCGGGCAATATTTTAGTTTCTATATGTATCCAGGGCATAGAACGGATTGCATTATTACATGATATATTATTCTCACGTATACCATAAACTAATAGTATTTTTCTATTTCTTTTCTTTAACTCATTAACGGGTAAGCTTATTTCACTTGATTCTATAAAATCATGTTCAACATCAAAGATATCTTTTAACAAAAGAATAATTTTCTCATGATGTTTCATTTCCATATCATAATACTTCAATATACTGAAATGGCGCAAATGTAAAATAACAATTTCACTGGGATTCTCTTTAATAAATTTTGCTATTTGCTGAAATAAAGTTAATAGTGGTAAGCCATAAAGAGAATGTTCTGTCCTTAAAATTCTTTTTTTCATATCATATGTTACACGTAGATCTAAATATCGTGACCCGCAGCAAAGCTGGTCATATAATGTACCAGTTTGGGCTATGGCAAAATTTTGTACAACACAACAGCAACAATATTTAAAAAGAAACGTATTAATTTCAGGTGCAATAGGTGATATTTCTGTTGAATACAACTTAAAGGCTCCAGCATCATGCGATCCAGGCAAAATAATATCAGATAATGATACATTATTTAAGCATTCTAAATCTTTCATCCATGTTTTGCCTGAACAATTTCCCACTGACCATGGTGGTGATTTATTATTAATGGCAGAATATTGGTTCATTATTGTTTTGATTAATACTTTTCCATCATTACAATAGTTATGCGTAGTATGTTGTTGTTATAATTGATTATTGTTTAATATGATTTTTGAATTGATATGGTAATTTCAATAAAAATGCCAGACTCTAGAATGATTATTGATGGCGTACCTTGGTATTTTAGCTCTGGTATTATTATAATACTAATATATGTATGTATGTATGTATGTATGTATGTATACTATGTATTTGTCTAGAATATGTAAGTATGTATTGCTATTATTTCAATAATTATAAAAAAAATACAAAATACCTAATAAATATTTGCTAGGCCACAGTAGTATACTAGTCGTCTACTTTACCTGGTATTAATATTGTAATTGATGGATGGAATTGCATATTCGTCATCATCGACAAAAGAAGAAGTATAGGTACAGGTGTGGCCAGTGCTATTAAAATATAGAAGTATAATAGTCTAATCACAATTATATGTCAAAGAAGATCTATTTATGTAACAAATTCAACAGTAACTACCTGTATAATGATGTAAAACAAAATGTCTTCACCTTCATTGGAAGAATGTTCAATGTGTGGTATAATTGTGAAATACAATATATATCCTTCACGTACCATTCTTAAAATAATTGGAACAACACAACCTAATTTATTATTATTAAATTCAATAAATTTGCCAAAATATTATAATATTATTATTGAGAAAAGTTACAACTCTACTGCTATAAAGAAAAAATTTAAAATAGGGGACTATATTTTAGTGACAGGTATATTTGATATTTTTGATTCTAAACTGTTTCATGTTGATGATATAAATGATAAAATAAAAATACACATGAAACGATGTTATAATATTGAAAAAATAAACAAATTGAAAATTGGAATAATAATGAATAATAATAATAATAGAAAAGTAACTGATGGTGGTGAAGATAAACCGCATAAAAAAATAAATAAATTTGAAAAACAAAAGCAAGGCGAAATTGTTACAAAGTTTATCATGGATATGATAAAGACATCAACATTAATGAAAGATAATCAAACGCCAACAGATTATTTAAACGCTGGAAGCGGAGTTTTAGATGTAGCAGGTGGAAATGGATGGTGTTCTTTGGGGCTGGCGCTTTGTGGTGTGAAATCTACATGTCTTGATTCCTCTCCATCAGTTGGTTGTTTGCCTTCCCGATATCGAAAATTTCTTCGCCGTGCTATTGAAGGTAAAATAAAATTGGAAAAAAAAAATACTGCTGAAGAGAGTAATGATAATAAGTATCGCAATCATCCAAATAACATTCGTTATGTATGTATAAATGACAAACCAATTATGTATGATAAATGCCAAGCATATTTCACAAATTGTGATGTTGATGTTAATAACGATAATGCATTAAATGTGCCTATATGTAATATAAATTCACATGAAGACAATTTATTACTAAAAAATTGTAGCTTTGTGGTCGGACTACACCCAGATCAAGCTACTGGTGCAATTGTAGAATTTGCTGTTAAAAATAAGAAACCTTTTCTAGTCGTCCCATGCTGTGTATTTAGCCGTTTGTTTCCAAATCGTTTTGTGTATAATGACATGAATGAGAAAAAAGTTGTCTCCACAAAAAACGAGTTAATCGATTGGTGCGTATCGTTGGATCCTGAAAATATCAAGGTGATTGAATTGCCATTCCAAGGTTCAAACATTGGAGTATATTCGACGTTTACTTGATTAACTACCACACGGTACGATGTATCTCACACACCTTTGAACAATACACGGTTTTCAATTGATGCATATAATGATGTGTTAATTGCATCTATCATATGATATTTACCTCCACCAATGTTTTTATCTCTTTAAAAAATATTGGCACACTCTGTGGATTTCAATTGAACTCTATCGCAATGTTACGATTCATTGGTCCATCTTTCAGTTTCAGTGAGATAGATATTGTTCTCTCAGTTATTGTATTCTTTCTGGAGAGTAGGAATTATCATGAGTTCAAAAATAAAAAAAAATAAGATATGCGATATGCATATTATTAATTTTTATATATATATATATATATGAACATTATGAGTAAAATAAAATCTTTAAATTATGATAATATAAATAAGAGAATTTTTTATATATAATTATATAAATTATGCGTAAATTAAATTATATGATATATATATATATATATATATATAAATATGTATATACTCTGATTTTTATATATATACGGAACCGTATAAAGACTACATCTCATCTACCCATTGGAAAAAGTTGCAATTTTCTTGCGCCTTGCAACTGAAAAATTCTCTATTTGGATTCTTCTCACTCCTAGAAGTAAATTTGGATGCAGGTTTACCACAATTTGTGCAATAACAAATTTTTGCAGACGATGGTGGCCTACCACGAGATTTCTTCGGTCTTCGTTGTTGTTGGCCATCATAATTACTACCACCATTATTATTTTCCACCTCATCAACCCATTTAAAAAAATCACATCCGCCATTTTTGGCGTCTACACATTTGAAAAACTCCCTGTTCGGATTCTTTTCACTCCTCGATGTAAATTTAACTGCAGGCTTGCCGCAATTACATTTACAAGTGAGATTAGATGATGGAGGTCTACTGCGAGCCTTTTTAGGTCCTCGTTGCTGCTGTTGCGACAATTGCTGTTGGCCGTTGTAGTTGCCACGGTTATTGTTATAAGAATTATTGTTGTTATTATTATTATGATTATCATTATAAGAATAGTTGCTGTTACTATAATTATTGCTGTTGTTATTGTTATTATTGTTGTTTCTACTAATATTATTGTTATTGTACTGCATTTGAATATGTGCCTGCCCGGAACGACCATTTCTATTATTATTCGTTGTTGTAGTAGTGGTTGTTGTTGTGGATCGTCTACGCCTACTACTACTACCACCACCACCATTACCTCCACCACGGTCGCCTTTCAAATCACGCAACGTTTTATCACAGCGTGGACATCGCAACGTTTCCAAGTTCGTACCAGGCGGAACCGAGCTATATTTCAATGTGATTAATAATTTTTGCATACCACATCGGGAACATTCTCGTCGACTATTAATATCGCTGGGGAGAACTATTTTCTTCACAGCTGAGTCGGGGAAATAAATGTTTTCATTTTTACAATTTTTACTTTTGCACATAATACGATATTTCATACTACCTCTTTCACCATCAGTCACTGCCCTTGATTTTAATACCATTGGTTCGTTATTACAAGAACGGCATTTTTCTTGAACTATAATTTGTTGTCCGCTAGCCAACGGACATTCGCCAAATTGGCAACTGAAACAATTCATATTGCTAGTTCCAGATTTACCAGTACGACCTGGAGGAACATTATAACATGATGGACAAACATGATACGATGTGCCCCGATCAGTTGTGATTTTGATGACAATATTGTTGCACAAAGGACAAGTCCTATTTCGAAGTGGTTCCAATTGACCTTTCCGCGGTATTGGATAATTTTTTTTACATTTTTTACACAACAAAAATCTATTGTCATTATTGCGATTGTTATTATCGGAAAGTCTCATTAAATCAAATTTCGTGTTGCCCCCACAGTTTACACATTTCATAAAATTGCGCTGTATGACAGTAGCATTTTCAGATTTTCTCGCTACTTCGCCATCGACAAATTCATCGAACTTTGCTTGCCATTCCAAGGTTTTATTCTTTAAAGATGAAAAACGCCCTCGCATTGCTGTCATACATGCTAGAATAACATTGTCCTTGTTTTTCCTTCCTGCTTCAATTTGTTTACAATCTGCTTCCATTTGAGCACGTAAACTCGGCTTATCAAAGTCCATCTCTAACGTTTGATACGCACGAACCAGGCCAATGCCTACTGCTGTTGGTTTCAATGTTTGATCTTGTTGCTCGGTGACGTATTCACGTGTCTTAATTGTCTCAATATGTTGTGCAATAGTTGCATCTGTTCCAATCCCAGCACTTTCCATCATACGCATTAAATCATGTTCTTTCAGTAATGGTGGTGGATTTGTTTTTCCATCTTTTAATTCCAACGCTGATGGCTCGAACTCATTGCCTTCTTCGAAACTTGGTACCTTTTTTCCATTCCATCGGTCATACATATAAATATTTAAATAATTTCGCTCAAGAATTTGTAACCCTTGAGCAGAAAAATATTCATCTGCTATTTTAATATCAACAACAGTTTTATTTCCTAAAGCATCTTTGCTACAACATGCTAAAAAATGTCTCACCACAAATTCATAAACTTCCTTTTCATCTCGACTTTCCAAGCTATTTACATCGACAAATTTTACTGGATGTATCGGTGGATGCGCTTTATCATCACCATTACCAGCTCTAGGTCTTACAAAATTCTGTGGTTGAAGTAATTCTGTTGCATAATTGCCCCACGTGTTACTTTGTGTTTGTTCTTGCAATATCGCTTGGAAATCAAATTCAGGTCGAAAAACTTCC
Source organism: Stramenopiles sp. TOSAG23-2 (assembly GCA_900128395.1). Classification (NCBI taxonomy): domain Eukaryota; species Stramenopiles sp. TOSAG23-2. The sequence continues at coordinate 24,298 of LT649262.1, read as the reverse complement.
GTTTCTGTACGAGGATAACTAATGTAACCTTTTTGATATAACTTTTCGGCAGCATCTAATGCCCTTTTCGCTGTTATACGCCGCCATCGACTCATGCTCATCCCAAGTGTCGTCGTCGCTAATGGCATAGGTTTAAACTTTCGCGTAGAATTTTTTAACACTTTCACTACTCTTGCTACGGGATTTTCAACACATGTTTCTAATAACATAGTGGCACATGCACGATTAAATAAACCTGGATGTGCACGTTTCCATGAAAATTCACAAAAATTTAAACCATCTTGCTTATCATCTGAATCACCATATTCACATTTTATTTTCCAAAATGTTTCTTGTTCAAAATTTTCAATGCGTGTAAAACGATCTACGACGAAGCCTAACGTTGGAAATTGACATGGACCATAACTAACAACGTTCAAAGTATATGTTTGCTGAAGTAACTTCGTTTGCCATCTAGTAAATAAAGCACCTAAACGCAAATCAATTTCTTGCCTTGCTTTCACTGCATTTACAACATTCTCATTTAAACTTCTTAAATTTGACATAGCTCGATTAACTTCTGTAGCATTGACAGCGGAAAAATGTGCCCGCAATATATTCAAATTTCTACGAGCGGCATTACGACAAACATTTACGACTTCGTTTGCAATTGCTTCACCTTCTCTATCACAGTCAAGCCATAGAACAACAGTATCACAATTTCGAGCTTCTGATTTTAATTGTCGTTCTAAGTTTTTAAATTTATCAGGAACAAATTCGACGATTGGTGCAGTAAATAGCTGTTCCGGTGTACACGAATTCCAACTTCTGTATTCATCTGTGAAATCTGTCGACATTAAATGACCCATCACAGATGTTACAACGTGTTGTCTATTTCTACCACGAAAATTAGATTCAAAACAATACAAAGGACAATATTTTTCATAACCATGTTTAGTACGAAAGTTGCCACGTGACAATATAGGTGTTATTGACTTTGCTACTGAATTTTTTTCTGCTACATGTAATATGTTATGATTAGGCATTGTTTTATTATTTTACAACTGTTTTCTTTTAATCTATCTATACAGATGTGCACATAAAACGGTAACTTTTTCTTTTCATATCATGTGTATCTAAAGAATAATAAATCTATTTTTTTTGTTAGTTTGTATTTTTTTTGAAAATAATATATATAGTAGTACGTGCACTGTGTGCCACTGCTGTATGTTATGCCAGTAGCTCTATGTTTGTTGTTGTTTTGGTGATAATTCATGAAAAATCATGATGATGTGATGTTCCTGGATTTGCAACATTTCCCTCCTTAAATTTATTAAGACTTACAAGTATTATTTTTTATAGTATTATTGGTATACTGGTTAGCACATGAAAAAAAATGAATAAATGTTTTAGTTTAATTATGTATTACATTAATATAGAAATAATAAAAGAACAAAGAAAATTAGAAACAAAAAAGTATATACAATTTGTATATTGAAGATATAACCTTTTCAAGGTAAACAACTATTTTTGTTTGGATCATTTGTTTATGTCAATTTTCGACGAAATACAAATACATTTATAACATATTTATTGTAATATTAAAGAAACATGTCTGTGCAAGCAAATAATAATAATAATAATAATATTTCGCGTATAATGAGTTTAAGCACCAGCCCAAGCCCTAGGCATTTAAGTGCTAGTGGTAGTAGGTCGCCACAAGCAAATATTTCTAATATAAACAAAGTCGAAAGGCTTGTAGGCAAACGTGGCCAAGATTATCTGAAAGAAAACTTGCAAAAATCCCGTATCACGACAATGCGTACACATTTGTTGCAGGCAAAAATTCCGGTACGACCTCCATCAATTGGGCCTGCAATTGTAATGCTGGATATGCTTGGTGTGCCACCGCACGAAGTAAATCAAATACTTATAAAAGAATTATGTGAAGATATTAAATCAGATTTATCCAATATGAACCAAGATAATTTGATTTTATGCTTAACAAAGCGGATTTTCAAAACAGGTTATTACGAGCTTATGGATAATGACGAATTTCAAGCCGTTACACTTGAAGTAATTAATCGTATTCAGCCGAAAAATATTTCACAAGAACTTGCGGGCCTTTTGAAAAACTTGTGGGATAAAGGTAATCCAAAAAATGAAAAGAATCCAATGCCATTTTTACGTGAAATGTTTATGAAGATTTCACTAAGTACACGCCAAAAAATTTACCATTGGCACAAAGTATTGCTTCAAGAACAGGTGGACCAACACTTTCAAACGTATTGCATCGAGTCCGTCAATGCTATTAGAGACAATGCTCACTGGGATTTAAATTACTTTCAATCTGCTGTCAAGTTAGCAGAATCATTATTTGTTGCTCGAAATGCTGATACGTTAGACGAATCACGTAAATTATTCAGAATTGTATCAGATTATTTAAGATTAAAATACTTTGAAACTGGTAATGTTTATTATGGCGAATATCGCATATATTTGTTAATGAACTTGCGTAAACTAGATTTTCCATTTAAAGTTAAACCAGCCGGCGAGAATTTATTAAAAGCTTTGAATGGATTAAATGATTTGAGCAATAATAACACGAATAATAGAAAAGTGTTGGAACAAAGTTTGATAAAGATAAATGACGAATTAATTTCTGCTTTAAATGTAGTAAAGCTTCCAATTGAACGAATTAACCGATTAACAGATAAAAGAACGATTAGCGATCTGATATTGACATATAAATTGCAAGCACCACGTAGAAGAAAACAGCCAGGTTACAAAAGCCTAGCGGGTGGAACACTCACTCTTAATCGAGGTCTATGGGTGTATAAATGCCGAGAATATAAAGATCAGGCAAAAGGGGAGCAAATTAAGAACATCGTACAAAATTTGAAGCATACTTATCATCAAGAAAGGATACGTAATACCATAGGTACTTCGTTAAACGTGTTGCTTTTGACGCCAGAAATAATGGTAAGATGCAATCGAGTATGGTTTGAATGGTGCGAAAGAAATAAAATTTCAAAAGGTACAAAATTAGAAGACAATTCTATATTGCACATACCCACCGATGAAATAATAACACGGGAAATGGTTCCTCGCGGAATCCTTCAAGACTTTGATTCATTAATGACGAGGATTCACAAAGAAATCCTTGAAAGATATATTATGATGAATAAAAGCGTGGCAAAGCGATTTACTGGTAAAGATGTTTTTGAAAAACCAGTCGTGCCAAACTACGTACCGACACCAGAGGAAAGAACCGCTTTTCGGAACAAACATAGTGTTGGTATGACAGATGCAAAATATAAAGAATATGTACAAATGGAACAAAAAAATTATTTTGAAATAATTGGTGGTAACCAAATGTGCGTTGAAGAGATATTGAAAAACATAAATAGTAAAGATGACAGTAATAATGGCATGAAAGTGAATAAATACGAAGACAAGCCAGCGTCTATTTTCTTAACAGATGTGAACTTGATGTTTGATAATTGCATCAAATATCATACATGGCTACTTGAGAACCGAAAAGACCGCACTGGTCCAGAAAAAGAATTTTCTAAAAATTTGATAGGATATGCCAATAGATTAAAAATAAATTGTTACAACAGATTCCTTGAAGAGCTGAAAAAATATGAGCAATATCGTGAAAGTGCAGAGATAGAACGTAAATTTTTGAAGATACACGAAGACGATGAGGCTTTCAAAGATAAAATGCAAAAAGAATATGCGAGAAAAAGAATCGAAGAACGAAAATCAAAAAGTAAATCACGTGGTCGTGGTCGGCCAAGGACTATCTCTAAGAGTCAGTCAAAACCAGCCATTTCTACGTCTTCTACTTCACCGATAATATCTACCGCAGGTGGAAGTAGCAATAGCAATCCTGTATCCAACAAAATGAAAACAGCAACAGCAGAAGTAGCAACAACAACAACAACGACGACGACGACGACGACGACAACTACAAGTACAACAGCATTAGCACCTGTGAAAACTGAAGAAATTAAATCTAACAATGATAAGATTGCAAGCCCAACTAACCAAGTTTCGGCATCTGTGACTGCCCAAATACCAGCAGGTGGTCAAAGTCTTATTGTTGAAGCGACAGGTACAAATCAAAATAGCAATCCGGAAGGTTTAAAGAATGCAATGTCATCAACATTGCAGTATATGAAAAATGCAGATCCGAGTGGATTATTTGCAAAGGTGGATGTATTGCTCACATTAAATAAATACACAGAATTTATTGAACGTCCTATGTCATTTTTTGAAGTTGAAAAGTCATTAAATGACAACAAATATACCTCAAAAATAGAATTTCAAAATGATGTAAATTTAATCTTTGACAACTGTATAAAGTACCACAATTCAAGCCACAGTGTGTATAATCAGAAGATAAGAAAAAGTATGGTGGCAACATCAAATACAAAAAAAAGAGAACTGAAAAAAAAATTTACGGAAGAATTAAAAAAAGTTGGGCTCTATACGCCACCAAGAAGAGGTCGACAAAAAGGTTGGCAAAACAACAACAAAAATAATAATAACGTATCAAATAAAATGTTAGCAGGGTTCGCTCAATATAGTGGAAGTTCTAATCAAAAGAGATTTGTAGTGCATCTATCAAAAAATCAGCGTGTTGAGAAATGTTATCTTTATCTTAGAAATGCTGTGAAAAATGATCCATACAAAGGCGTTTTTCCAAAGAATTTAAAAGATAGGACAGTTAAAGCGCTAATAAAAGGTGGTAAATATTTTGCACGTAGTGGTGTTTTCACATTAGCACATATTAATGATAAAATAAGGAACGAGGAATATAACAATGAAAATGCTGAAGCGATGTTTGTTGCAGATATGAATAGAATCTATGATGATTGCATGGAGCATTACAAACAATATAAGGACGCATTTTTCTATTCTTGGGCGAAATATTCCAAGGATAAACTTGAAAAGATAGTAGATAAATTTTTAAATGAAGAACCACCATTCCCAGGGGAAAATAAGAATATGCAATCAGGAGACATTATGTACAAAAAGATGTTGGATTGTTTGCTTCAGTGTTGTAAATCGGATGAACAAAGAACAAATCCGAATTTCCAGTATTTTTTTAGCATCCCTGTTTCAATCACAAGGTTTCCACATTATACCAGTATGATTGAACGTCCAATGGATTATTTGACCATCAGGAAAAACTTAGATAATAAAATATATGCACACCCACAAGCATTTGTAGATGATATGTATTTGATATATGACAATGCATTATTGTTCAATCTGTCCAATGAAAAGTTCAATAGATTCATACAAAAAGAAAAAGACATGTTTAGCAATTTGACATTTGTACAAGAGGTAAAGAAGTCAAATCGGAAAAGAAAAAAAAGCCATTCGCCGATGATACGACCAAAGAAAAGTATTTCAACAAGCAGAACCACGCGCTCAGGTAGCCGAAGTTCATATGCACAGTCTGGCAGTAGGGATAGTAGAAGTGTTTCGAAATCAAGAGCTGGCCCGACGGAGTTTCTAAAGGAAGATGTGATGCGAGGTTTGCTTGATATTTTAATGATATTAGATTCCCCAGTAATTAAACAGCAACTTCATAGTGTTCTAACTGGTATCTACCGACGGTCGTTACTTACGGATGATAGTGCAAATGTGAATGAAAATAGTGACAATATGATGGCTGTTGATAATGATGATAACGTACTGCAGGCATTTCCAGGACCATCTTTGCTTGGTGGTGCTGACCTTACTAAGGAAACTGTTAATGAAACAAGCGTTACAAGTCCAAGATTGCATGATGATAACATTGAATTTCCAACTAAATTTAAATTGCCGACTGAAAATTTACTTTTGCGTCAAATTTCACGTTGGGTTTGCTTTGGCTCATCATCAAGTTGCCTTCGAAAAGATACGTATGGCTATACCTACTTCAATGAAATTTTGAAATCAAAGAAAGATCACTTTTGTCAAGCATTAGTACGTATAGACAGCGATGAAATTTTCTACGAAGAAGATGATAAGCCACATAATATGAAACTAAATCCAGAATATATGCAAACACAAACCGTCGATACATACGATTATATACTGAGAAACGTATTGCCAAGGATCGGTTCATCTATTTTGAAGTCATTTGTAGCTAAAAAAGCATTTATAGAAAAAAATGTGGTACCAGACAATTTAAAATTTGACGATTGGAAAATATATTTGAATAAATTTACATATTTACAATGTGCACGCACGGTTGATGACCGTAAAAATTACCGTCTTCGAGAAACAAATAAATCGCTTGGATTGTACTTTTCTATTTTACGTCAATTTGTTGCTGCTACTATGGAGCAAATTCTTGATGGTGATACATTTTTCACTCGTGCTGCATTAAATCAATTTTTACACCATGTAAAGGTAGTCGATCTAGTAGAAACTAATTTTAATGAATTATTATTTTCCACATTATGCAAATACAGTGAAAAATGTGGTAAATATACGTCGCAATTTGAAACGGATATGATAAATGTAATAGTCCTTTCATATTTCAAACCAATGTTAACAAAATTAATGAATAATAATGAAACTCTTAAGAAAAACTTTATCACAACCATACAACAAATGAAAGAGAAGTATAGTGATAATGATGCAGTTCAAATGTTGGTGATGGAGGAGGATAACAGTAGTAGCAACGGTGGTAGAGCAATCAAGAAGAGAAAAATATCATCTGAGTAAAAGAAATAAAATACTGTACGCGTATAATTTTAAATAATTAATTTACGCATAATTTTTATAAAAAATATTTCCCAAATTTTTTTAGAAACATAGATACTGTTATTAGAGAGGATCCGCTCTAACTGTTATTAGCTGATATTCGATTCGTTGTATTGATATAAATATTGTTCAAATACATTTTTTATACAAATGTATGTGTAGATGTACCATTTTCAAATAGCATTGTAATAGTATTGTATGATATTTTTTGGCCTCCAGGACCTGTCAACCAAATTCTGAGTTTCATTCGAGGGCTGTGACCAGCCTTCACCAAACTTTATATTTGTTAGTAGTGCTGATCTTATACTAACAAGTATAAGAAAGTGGGAACAGTCCGAGATGAGACCACTTTGATGAGACCAAACCAACAAACCCTGACCAGCTGGTTTTGTCGTCTCCGTCCATCGCATTTTTTTCACCAGCTCACACACCTCACCACTCATATTTTTAAATAAAGTCAAATAATAATATAATATTAATGATATAAAAACGATACATTTTAGAAGAAAATGAAGAAGAAATTAAATATTTGTCTATTTATATGTTATCCTCAGTCAAATTATATAATTATATTTATATATACAGTACACTCACACGTTAAATAAACCACGCATGTCAACAATAATTAAAGTAACAACGCCTATTGCAATTACAGCAATTGCTGTATATATGTTTTTTAAGAAAGTTATATATACAGATGCGATATACCTAGGCAGATGGGAACTGTTGAAATCCATATTAAATACAGCATGGATACGACTTTATATAAAAACGAAAGAATATTTTGCATCGGAACGATCAAAATATGATAAGCCTAAAAATTTAGAGGATATAACAAAAGAATGGTTGATGAAAGTCCTACATTCCACAAAAGCAATAAGTCGAAATACAAAAATATCAAAATTGCAAGTGCAGAAAATTGATGCTGGGCAAACGGGTCAAACTGGTAGGTTAAAGCTAGAATATGCAAATTCAACAGATGAAAATGTATCGAAACCACCACCGTCAATGATAGTGAAAATGTCACGCCGAGATTTTCTTGGTAGTTTACTGAATACGACTACTCGATTATATCGAGAATGTAATACATATGAAACTATCTTGTCTGAAAACGATTTACCTACATGCACATATTATTATACAAATGTTGATACGATGACGAAAGATTTTATTTTATTATTAGAAGATGCCTCTTATGTTCAAGATGAAGGGTATGTAAAATCATCAACAATTAGTGGTATTTTAAGAGATGGAAGAAGTCAAAAAGAATTTTCAGATGAATTTAAATCCCGTTTCAGTGAAAAATCACCCCCATATGATATACCATCACCATTGTATGATACTAAAGCTGTACATTTAGCTTGTCAATATATAAAAGTAGCAGCAAAAGCTATTGCATCATTTCATGCACAGTTTTGGAATTCAGCAAGTTTACTGGAAAATATAAATAAAAAGGAAAGATTTGCTAATTTTGCTAGAGGATTTTCATTGCTTTCGACCGATTGGGCGAAAACAAAGGAAAAAGCTCGTAGTGGAAACTATGAGAAAACAAAGCCATGGCGAGATGCAGACAATATCGAAGCATTTGAAAAAGAAATTGAAAATGCCGTGCTTTGTCCATTATACGATATAGCAAAGAGCAAGGGTTGTAAACATCCTCGCGAACAGTGGCGCTCTGTAATAAATGCTGATAATCTAGTGGAATTAATTACAAGTATGGGAGGTTTTAGTAGAATTCATGGTGATTTTCATACAGAAAATTTATTTGTACGCCAATTTAATCATGGAGATGATAATCACATATCTACACATGATATGAAAATGTCAAAAAAAGAATTAATTATTTTAGATTGGCAAGTTAGTGACGTCGGACCACCAGTGAAAGATATAGCCCAATTAATTTCCATGTCAGGCTTAGATCAATTTCATAAGTGTATGCTAGAGAAAGAAGTTGTTGAAATTTGGTGGAATGAATTGATAATGCATGGCGTTAGTGATACGGAATACCCAATAGGTTTAGCATGGGCACAATATAAATATTATCATGCTGCAAGTAGTGGTATAATTCTTATGTTGGCAAATGCATTGAAATTATTTGAAGATAATGATGGGACGATTTATTGCATGTTGGTGGATAGTTTTAAAGAAGGTTTAGCTCGTCATGGAAGTCCAGAGAAAAATTATTTAGAAGTGCAACAAATATTGAAAGATATGGGTAGACTTTAAGATTTTTGATTTTTAAAAGTAGTACGAGTAAAAATTGAATATATATGGTGTAATATTTTTTAAAATGATACGAAGTTCGTATTCGTATAATATATATATACATATATATATATGCATACTCATATTATGAACAGCATTTAATCCAAATTCATTTTCAAATCGCCAATCACTTTATCCATCCAATAACATTTTCTTTTTATAATAACGCTACCAGTTTTTCCACACCGCGCATATTCTGTGTGTACTATCATCGTGTATAAAGGTTAAAATGGTATAGCTATTAGCTTGCCCGGAGTAAAAAAAATATTTAAGCTTTAACTTGATTATTGATGTAGAGAAAGATAGATTTACGAGCCAGTGTTGAAATTTTATATGATGTGTGTGTGTTTTGTATTACGAACGTATATATATAAGAGAAAAGAGATAATTTTGTTTGTAAAATTTATCTAAAAAGTTACACACGTCAACATCCTCTTTTTCAATCAAATCCTAAAGCATATATCGTAGCATCTCGAAAATAAACATGAGCTTGCACTTTTGTTCCAGGAGTTATAATAGACCCATTTTTCCAATTCAATTTTACACGACCATTTACATTTGTAAAAGTTGCATCTTTCTTTTCATACCCTGGAATTACTTTTCCATGCGAATCACGTATTTCAACTTGAACATAAGCAGCATGTGCTTCATCACTACCACCTACACCATTACATCCTCCCTTACACCACTCTGGGCCTACTTCAGGTTTCTCTCCCCACTTTGCATCTACTTCCAACCAAAGCGTATTACTATTATTTGGCTTTTTAACCTCTGGCCATAAAAAGAATTTACTTGAAAACTCGCCATTTGATACAGAGTTTAAACCGGCCAAACGATGTTCTGGTATTCCCCATACATGCCCATTATCAACCCATACCATATAACCCTGGTGCGAAACCGGCTGTTCCATTGCCCATATATCATGGGGAAATGCTCTTGTCTCAAGATCATATGGTCTTCTCCATCCTTCCATATCAATAGGATTTCCACTATCTGGACCAATCCACCACTCTTCATACATATGTGGGCCATGACAACATCCACTTGTACAATGCCACAAAGGTTGTCGACCATACTCTGGAAGTTGTACTACATCAGATGGTGATGGAACATATAATAAAACATGTGCAGCAATTCTAGTAGGTTGTCCAGGCAATCGAAATGGGCGTATCCTATAAAATTCTAATTCTGGTGGATCTTCATCCGGTAATCTACCTTGTTTTATTCTTGCCGCATCATTAGGACGGACCATGTTAGATACATTAAACCCTGTTTGACATCTTGAGCCTGTTTGAGGTCTATCTAGACAGCCAAGATCGGATGTCCAATTTTCACCAATTAAATCCAAACCAATACGTGCAGAAACTGTTCTTCGACATCCTAAGACATTATCACAATAACGTTTTGGTTGTGTTAAATTTTCATACTCAATTTGCATGTCAATCCATCGTTTTCGTGGAATATCATATATAATATTAGCATCATCATGATCTAAAAAATTACTAGTGTGAGTAGTACCAGTTGTTGGAGTAAATATAAAATGATTCGTATCTGTAACTGGACCTAAAGAATTGATAAATGTATGAATACCATTAAAATAACTAGCAACCAAGACATATGTTGCTTTTGCTGGATTTGTGCTATCCCGATCCATAGATTTTACTGTCCACACATTACCATCGTTCATACCAGGAGGAGAACCACTACCATTTTCAAGAAAAAGCAATTCGGATGGTTTACTGTAATGTATAAGATCTGTTGTAGTAAATCGAAATATAGAAACACCTATTATTGATGAGGAGCTTTTCTTCACAATATTATTCCCCCCATCATCATTATTTTTAGGTTCACCAGGTCTTCCAACGGCTGCCCAGATTTCATATTCATCCACATCATTATTTCTTTTATTTTGAAAAGCAGCAAAAATGGTTGCACCGGCAGTGTAATTCAGAGGTGGCGATTTAAATTGTAAAAGCTCAGTCGCTGTTGTTGCTTTAGCGCGAATACGACCATAAATATTGTTTACATCAAATTTATCAAGAAAATATAATGGTAAATCATTTGATGATAAAATATTAATTACATTTGAGAAAATAATACATATACTAATTATTAATGATTTAGTAATTAGCGCCATATTTTTTTTTTTACTTTTTCCAACAAGATTATGTATTAAATAATTTACTTATCTATATATCGTAATTTTTTTGTTTTAAGATACACACAATACAATATACAAAAAACATGCACATACCCTGTTATATATAATACAGTACAATTAATATACAAACGTTTGTCATCTACTGTATCTATAAATAGAATAAATGCAAATCTTTTTTTGTATTTAATTATTTGTTTTGTGCTTTTTTTGTTGGTTGCTGCTGATTTTTTTTGTTTTTTTTGTTGTTTGCGCGTTTTTGATTACCACCTTAAACCTGATTAAAATTATCTCTCTGACATATTAAATACGAGTCACATCATGGATAGGCGGCTGCTACGCGCTCTATACCACCAGGTGGTAGCTCAATTAACTAATAGGCGGCACACAGCAGGTGTTTTCATTATAATAAAATAAAAGTGAATCTAATAAAGATATCCCCTTCATTTACACAACCCGCAGAAAGATTTTTATTCAATGTGTACAACAAACTACACTATACTTTATTCTTCTCCTTTGTTATCTTCATATCCATTTGTTTCCATGTTGGTAATCCAATGTCATACACTTTTGCTAGATATCTTGCACCAATAGTACTACCTAAACCAAAAATTAAACGTATTGCCATTGAACATTTCAAATGTCTCATAATCATATAAGAAGAAGCACCAATTGCAGCCGTACTTGCATAGATATCTGAATCACTATGCAATATACGACCTCTTGAATTTGAACTTGGTAAACCACATATTACATCGCGAGTTAATCCTCCGAACGTTGCTGTTACCGTACCAGCAACAATTGCAAGACCTGGATGCACGCACATTCTACATGCATTCATAGCACCGATAATTGTAAATGCAGCCACACCAATTGCATCACCAAACCATAACGCAAACCCCTCTCCACCATTCTTATCTTTTATCATCTTGGTATCATCAGGTATTAATGGCCATGCAAAAAATGTAAAAAATGCAGTTAAAAAAGCCATGTAAAAATATTCCACTTCATTTACCCAAAATGGCTGCTTATGCAATATAATTGCATCTCGAACAGTACCACCACCAATTGCAGTTATGGTACCAATTACAGAGCAACCAAACACATCAAGTCCGCAGGAACCAGCAGTTATTGAACCTGAAACGGCAAAGATTATTGTTCCAAAATAGTCTGAACCTCTTAACATTCCAGCAGCTGATGTTAACGATGGATATCTTGGCATACCATCGACAACACTGGCCATTGCAGCTGGCTTATATGCACCTAACACAGGGTATGAACTATATGGGCCTTCAACTCCAATCATATTGGTGGAAGTTTCCACCACCGGCGCTCTTGTATTGAAATTGCTAGCACTATTATTATTATAATTATTGAATTTGCAAATTATTCTGTTATTTCGTTGACGCCCAAAAACATTCTTTGCAATGCCTGAATATATTTTATTGGTTTGCCGAAAGGTCGGATGTTTTAATATAGCATGCATAATATTTCGATATTATTGTAGTATTAATTTTTGCACAATATATTTGTTGTTGTATCTTATCACACGATAGATATATTCTGTACATTCCCGTGTACATGTCTCCTTTTTTTTATTATTGAATCTTTTTTCAAAAAAAATCAATTTTCTGGCACGGATCCCTCTAGGCACAAACAATTAAGGGATTATCCAACAATTATTATATTTTATTTCGACTGAAGAAGAAGCAAAAAAGTAGTAATAAAAAAAATTGTTCGATTTCATTTAAATGTACTTCGTCTATATTAATTATATATGTACGATGTACGAAGAAGAAGAACATTCCATCAAATTGCATATATATATATATATATATGTATCTCATTTAGTATCAGCAATCACATAATTTCAGTTATATATACTACCATATATAGATAACTAGTATTTATTTTCGCTGCGCACACATATACAGATATTCGAACATGTTTTCGAATTTAGCGGAAAAACATGAAAGATTGAAAAAAAGAATTCATAATTTTAGAATTCCATTGTCAAAAAATGGTCAACGTGTAATGTTTGTAGTATATTTTTCAATACCAATTGTAGTCGGATATAATATTATGCAATGGGCTATTGGTAAATCGCAGCAAAATCTAGGTTCGCAAGGGGAATTATTAAGATCTCGTCAACAAAATCAATACACAAAACATACCGAATATCAAAATCAACAATTACAGGCTATTTTGAATCAAGCGAAGAATAAAAATAATAAAGTTTCTGTGAATGAAACTTACAAGTAAACACAAAAACTTTAACTGGAATTAAAAATATTTATTTATCCAGCAGCAGTGTAAAGTGTAAAATGTAAAAAATATGACAACTTAAAAATGCAAGTAAAGGAAACACATAAACTAATCTCACACTACAAATATACTCGTACATTATATATTATATATCTATAGGAAAAATATATACGAACGCTTCGTACATTTTATTTTACATGCGATGAAAATATTTTTTATGATACTCGTAGGCATACGAGTCGTACGTATGGTACGTATCAAAATATGATAAATCCTTTTCAAAAATCAAAAGTCCTCTTCATTGCACCTTTCACCGCATTCATAGCATTACCAACGTTGCTAACTGCCTGACTAAATAAACCTGGACTTTCTTCTCCTTTTGTCTCCTCTACAAGATCAGCATCATCAGCATCGCTTTCTTCCTCACTTGAAGATACTTTTTGAGTATCATCATAATTGTCTCCGCCTTTTTCTCCAAGTGCATTTTGTTGATCAATATCATTATTCTCGATTTCATCCGACTCATTTTCTGTGTCTGAACCATCCCCCTCGTCATGTGCGATACTATTATTTTTAGCTCCTTCTTCGACCTCATTATTTTCTTCGTCGTCGTCGTCATCATCATCATCATCATCGTCGTGATTTGTATATCGCCTTATAAAAGTTCTCGATCTTGGTTCGACTGCGTTATTTGCTGTCTCGTTTGCAGGCAATACCACATTTGTCTGAGCAGTGTTGCTGCTGGTAGTAGTAGTAGTAGTAGTAGTAGTAGTAGTGCTAGCTCTCGTTGTTGTTGTGGGTGCCGTCGTAGTTGATGACATAGCACCATCATTTCCTATATGTTTATTACTGCCACCATTATCTACATCATTTGCCTTTTCGTTTATACCGCTAGAACTAGATGTGTCATTACTTTCTTTATCTTTCTTTTTTAATGCTTTATATTTTACTTTGTCCCTTTCAAGTTTTCCAATATTGTTATAAAGTTCTTCTTTATCATCGATTAATCGTTTAAGAGCAAACCTTTCTTTCGTTGATCTGGAAGAATTAAACCATGGATAGAAATTATTGCCTCGCTCTCTAAATTTCATTCCAAAAATTTTATCGTATTGCTTTTCAATGAACATTCTTCTAGTGACGGTTCCTATATTTTTCCCACTTGCAAGAAGATATTTTAAAAAATGTTCTGCATACAATGTAACAAATACACCACAGTCAGTAGAATTTGCTTGTTTTGGAATACCTTTGACTTTATCAAATTTAAGTCTTGCAAAGCCTTCTTTCTTCTCGTCATTGTTATTTGTATCACCTTCTTTTTTCTTATCAGCATCTTTCTTTTTTTTCATAACTTTCCATGCTTTTTTAAGATACGTATAGATATTCATCGTTAATGCTTTTGTATTATGACAACCTAATGAATCCAAATGATAAATACAAAAGTAGTCATCATCATCTTCTGCTGTACCCTTTGGAACATTAATTTTATCTGGATTACATACAATAAGCAAACTCCAATGAATATCTTTATTTACTGGAATTAAAAGATATTTGCATTGGAATATATCAATATTCTTCGTCCATTTCTCAACATACGAATAGGCAAGATCCTCTCTACTTTTAATAGTATTATCATAATGTTTGTTTGAACGGTAGTTGCTCTTTCCTTGAATATAGCGTTTGTAAAAAAACGAAGAGAAAATATAAAGGTCTTTTTCCTCAATCAGATATTTTTCTTTCGAAAGACGCATCAATGAAAAATCAATAAGATTATCGTTAAGAAAATCATCTTCACATCGATTTCGATCATGATCAGTTATAGTTACACGCGGTTTCTCTGGATGAAATGGATACGTAAAGAGAGGCTTTGCGGGACCTGAAGTCCTTCGATGACGATTGCGACGAGTACGCGAAGCGATACTGCTACTGTTACTATTACTGCTGCTACTGTTATTATTGTTATTATTATTATTGCTGCTGCTACCACTACTACCACCATCAACGTTTATTCTTGGACTACGTCGTCTTTCACCATCCATCATAGAAGTAATGTTTCTTTTTGTATTTGTAGGTCTATTATTAGCAACTTGAACATATTTATTAATGCCGCTACCTAAACAATTCACAGTGTCCTCTTCAATAATCTCAACATTTTTCCAGTATGCATTAGTTTCAATCATTTGCGATAACTCACTCCCATGTATTTTATACGATTCAATTTGATGTTCAAATTGTCGGAAATGTTCGTTTTCAACAATAATGAAAATAGAATTATTATTATACATCGGAAATTTACTTTTGAAGATTGTGTCAAGAGTTTGTAATTTATTCCATGCTTGCTGATTTTCGTTCAAGGTTATCTGAATAATTCGACTTAAGCCTCCGATTCTCGGCGCTTTTTCATCCCCGTAAGTCCAGGCATTTATATCGTCAACTCCAATGGTAAAGGAAAAATCGCTATGTTGATGAAGTGCTCGTGACTTTATCGCAATAAAAAGGCCTTCAGGGGCAAATCTTAACTCAATGTCATTT
Organism: Stramenopiles sp. TOSAG23-2; assembly: GCA_900128395.1. NCBI lineage: Eukaryota > Stramenopiles sp. TOSAG23-2. The sequence goes on along the minus strand of LT649262.1, from coordinate 8,331 downwards.
GATGCAACAACATACTCTCCAAATAAGACATATTCAAACCACTGTAATTTGCCACCTGCACCTAATCTTGATAATTTTAATGGCGATAGGTCTTTCTTCTCGTTTACATTACTGCTGGTATTACTACCGCTTTTACCATTATCTACATCATCATCATCACTTAATAAATCAACTACGTCTGGTGTGCGTTTTTTTTTCTGTTTTTTTCTCGCTTGCCGAGGTAGGTTTTGACGACGGAAAAAATAATTATTGTTGTGATTATTATGATTTCGAACATGCGTTGGGCTGCTATTGTTCTTTTTTGCACGTCTTTTCCGCGAGTTACTAGATCTTTGTGAATCAGCATCATAGTTGTCAGTCATAGAATGACTCAATGGACTATTTCGATCAAAATTGCGTCTATTGTTGTTTCTAAATTTTTCTTCAGAATTTCTTTGTCTTGGAACTATACTACCGGAGGATTGTGTTCGACTTGAACGTGGCGGAATAAAACTCAAAGCACTTCTTTGATAATATCCCTCGTTACTAATGTTACTAATATGGTTCCAAATATTACGCGAATTATTACCCCGTTCAACTTCAGTCATCTTATGCTCGATACCATCCTCACTATTATTATTGTTTTGATTGTTTCGATTATTATTTCTCCCCATTTGACTTGCACGTTTTGAACCTTTTACTTTTCTTTTTTTCACACGACTATTTGGAACCATACTACCTGAGGATTGCATTCGACTTGAACGTGGCGGAATAAAACCCGACCCACTTCGTTGATAATATCCGTTGTTACTACTATTATTACGCGAATTATTACCCCGAGTTTTATGAAATGTTCCACCAGCCTGAGCTATGAGTCGTTCAGTTTCAGTCATCTTATGCTCGATGCCATCCTCACTATTATTATTGTTTTGATTGTTTTGATTATAATTTCCCCCCAAAATTGCTTGATACTTGTTAGGATCCGGAAGTACCAACGAGCGATGAGCTATTCTTCTCTTGTACTGTTTGTTAAATATCTGTCACCTTTATTATTTTTTCGTTTTATTTGTTACTACAACTTGTCGTCATACACATGTAAATATCTATCAATTGTTATATTTTTGTTAACTACCTACCGCCTTTCTTTTTTTTTTTTTTGCACTATAATTGGTGCATGTGGTGATAAGAGTATATTAAATATATCCGATAAACTATTTGTACAAGATTTATACTACAAAACAAGAGAGGTCTGTTGTTTTACATAGTAAACAATTGTAATAGATTTATTTGATATTCATATTTTGTAAAAAATAAGAGGTAGTTTGATGATATTTTTATAGCTATAAAATCCATTCATTAAATTATGACTAAAATATGGAATTTTGCTAAGCATCTATCTTAGCTACCTGCTGTTCAGATGTACTTTTATTATTTTACTATTAATTAAATAAATTATTTTATTATATAAAAAATATAAAAAAACTTTGATATTTTATTCTAGATTTATACAGCTTCATCATCACAAAAAAAAAGCATCATTCTTTTTCTTTTATAAGTAATTTTCTCAATACATACACACACATACATATATAAATACACATGCAATCAATACAAAAGATCTTCTATCGCAAAACTTGTTGTTCACTACATGCAATACCAGCATAATTATCAAAACATTTGCATTCACCGTTTGAGAGTCAATTTTAGCATGCCTTAGCATGGGAATAGAATTAAAAATAATAACGATTATTGATAACAAAAAAATCAGCATCACCCATTTGGCGTGCTTTGATGTGCTTTGGATTGGTATTCTAATATCCTCTTCAAGTATAAAATCTTACTCGTCATTTGCTAGCAACACATATTCTAATATTTTAAGGCAGAATTTTAGATGGCTTAAAAAAAAACTCGCTACAATTTCAGAATTATTATCACCCAAAAATAATCATCGAATGGATACACTTAACGTGGTCACTAATTATTAATTATCGGATATTATTATTACCATCCGACTCTAAATAGTCATTTTGGTAACTTCAAAATAATGGAATTTTAATGGTATGTCCATACTAGCCACTCCAGGCTCGCCAGCACTCATCGCTCATCGTAATCGTGTGAAGCATTTTTTGTTGACTTCGATCCCGGTCACTAGCTTTAAAACGATACACTATGGCATTATATCAATAGGCTATATCCCTATCAGATTTTGTATTATATTATTCTTTTCGTATGTATCCAGACAGAAATGGAAGATCACAACACGCGAAAAGCCATCAAAAGGCCTCTCTCGGCTGCCAAGAGTGCTGCATAATAAAACCGTTGCATAATTTATTATAAAAATCATTTATTGTTAAGTGCCTAAGTGAATCAACAAACAACATACACAATAGAAGATTGTATTTAGGAATAACAAACGTAGACAGAATATTATATATTATATATACAATTGTTTCAAAATTATTGATACATATCATTGCATATATTTGAATATTGAGTATTGATTATTATTATTATTATATATATATATATAAAAAAAATGGCGGAAGCATTTATGAAAAAAAAAATTGATAGTTTAAAAAAAGAAGCAAAGAAAGAAAATAATAATGATAATAATAAAAGTACAAAACGAAAAACAGTAACATCACCAATTGGGAGAGATAGTAGAAACAATGCAGAGGAAGATGGTATGATTAGTGGATTAAGAGCAAAAGTTAATTTATTGGAAAAAGATGTCAAACGACGTCAAGAAAGTTATGTCATGCGTGAACGTAAGGATAAACAAGAAATTGATGGTTTACAACGGGAGTTGGAAGCTTTAAAAGCAGGTAATAAACAAATCATCGGTGGTGATAAACGCATGAAAATTGTAAAAGAAATGCATGCACAAATAATGAAAAATGTCGATAATGTTCAAACAACAACGTCTCGCATATTGCAAGAGCAAGAGAGAGATTTATTACGTGCATTCCGGGCACGTTTGTTTGATGTACAAAATGAGTTGGAAAAAGAAAAAAGTAAAAGTGAAGAAGGTGCATCTTTATGGATAGAAAAAAATCGTCAATTAGAAAAGGATTTAGAATGGGCGAAGGAAATGGCAGATCGTTTAGAGCGTGTAAATCAGCAATTAACGCAAGACAATGCAACGTTAAAAGCGCAATTTAAAACACAAGAAGACGATCGTGAATTTTTAATTAAAGAATTAGTAGCTGTTCGAAAAGATAATGAACGTTTAAGACAAGAAACGCAACGTATGTCACAAGAAAATGAGGAATTAAAAAAAGAAGCAAAAGAAAAACAAATGTATTCAGATTCTTCATCCACTAATATGATGAACTCGAATAGTGGCAATATTGGACAAAAAGATGATAATAACTCCAATAGTAATGGATTTGATGAGTTGAAATATAAAAATATCATAGCACGTATGAAATCTTTATTAGAACGCGAGAGGAAAAATTTACGTCGAGCTAGGATGCAATATGAACGAGAGATACATGAACGTACAGCATTAGAAGCTTTATTACGGGAATGTGTAAATGATGTTAGGAATGAAATTGGTAAACGTCGTGCTGATTTAATAGAGCAAAGTTCAAATCAAGGATCAAGGCCAAATAGTCGCTCAAGTGGACGTAGTAGTCGACCGCAATCAAGAGAATCACGTGGTGGGCAAGATATACCATTAAGTGAATTTACTGTTGCAGATAGGGAACGTGTTATGGAATTATTATTATCACAAGAAAGAGTTATTAGTTTATTATATTCAAAAACATTTCCAATCAAACCAAAAGGTGGTAGTAGACCAAATAGTGCAAATATATTAGGTGGTATTGATAAATTACCAAAAGTTTAAAAAGGTAGAAAGGAAAAAAAAATATATTTTTTTTATGTCTAGAGAGATGGTATATATATAAAAAATGATGCGTGAGGGAAAGGAGAACACTAGAGACACACATTAATATGATATACGTATGTATGTGTGTTCGATATTAGAGACAGAGAGATATGTATTTTATTTTACTTTTTTTATAATGTTAATTTATCTTTAAAAAATGTGTCCAAACAAAATATTAAAAACGATTTTTTTGGTAATCCTCTGGTAATGCTATTTAGCTGCTATTTATATATACAAGGCCCCCGATAAAAAATTAGATATACATGTATAAAAATACAGAAAAATACTAATTTGTCTTATATAGACGATATTATATAAAATATTTATATCTCTTATTACCAGTGCATTCGTTTTTTATATGTATATATATTTGTTTGTTTTCTTTATTAATTTAATAATAGTAAAGAGAAGAACAGAAAGAAGCAATATTAAAAAAGATTAAAAATGAAACAAGAAATTGTGAAAAATGAAAATATACTACAACGACAACAACAACAAATAGGCATGCAACCATTTTCAATTGAAATGGATAAAAATATTCAAATGAATCCATTATATGTACCATCGTCTAAGAGTAATAATAATAAAAATAGTAAAGTAAAGGGGGGGGGAAACGATACACAAAAAAGAACTTTAGTTGAAACAATTCTTCATCACGTAATCATTGTAGCCATTTTATTCCTTTTCTATGGTATTCCAACATTGTTATTGTATACTACAATATCTCTAGATAAATATTTAGATGATAAACCATACACTGTAAATTCGACTTGCTTAATATATACAATAGTTATCCCATGGATATTAGAAAATACTTTTAGAAACACGATGAAAAAAGCATCGAAGAAGAATAAAGTGTCGGATCCTAGTATAAAAAAAAAGATGAAAAAAGAAAGAAAATTATGGTTGGGATCTAAATTGATTTGCGTTGTACTACTATTTATTGCATATATTGTTAGCATCAATTTTGATATTCATGTGAAAACGAATGAAATAAAAACTGTGGAGAAAATCGAGCATCAATGCGTTAATAAATGTTTAGAGCTAAAAAAACATACACTTGATCAATGCACTATTAATGGAACAAATATAACTTTGGATAAAGATTATGATCCTGAGGAAACCAAATCACTGAACTGCTTTATTTATTCTACTACAGGCAATTATACGGAACAGTTTAGAAATACGTTCAGTCATAAGTGTCGTAATATGGAGAATAAAGAATTAACAACCTGGTATGTTGAATTTCATAAACATTTTAATAATGGAGGAGATCCACATTTATACTTGGATTATCGCTGGATGGATAACCCAAGTCTTATGAGTTGCCGAGAGAAGTTCGTAGTTTAATTTATACTTCGTATATATACATATATTTATAAAATAAAATATCTTATGATGCGCATCATATATAATATTTTAATAAAAAATATTTTAAATAAAAAAAGATATTTTCGATTTTCATACTCGTATATATATCATATATCATAGTATAGTAGTATATTTGGTATGTAGTATGTAGTATGTAAATTTGTGTCCGAGGTCTGTACGTACAACGGGCGTATACAATAAAATACGCGCTTCATAATACGTATATATATATATTTCTCATTCTTTCTCCAAAGAAATGCTTTTAAAGACATCTGCATATTCATCTGTCCCACCACACGTTAATACCATTTCGCTTGGACCAAAAATTTGTTTATCGTAATTCATTGCTTTAGTAGCATCATCGGTATCAGCTACTGCAGAGTAATTTGCAGATAAATGATCTTTTGATGTTGATTTTACTAATACATAAATGTCTCGCGAAATTAACCATTTAATTATAGTTTCATGAATTGATTTATGGCCTTCCTCCTCTTTTAATGCATCTAATTTTGAGTATGTTACATCGCCCATTTGAGATGCCATTTGAATTACAGGAAGAAATGCTAATGATCTATATGCAATTACTTTGATTTTTAAGGATTGCATATATTCAACAAAATTGAACTCTGGGTGTGTTGGATCAACATAAATTTCATTCGCAAACGGCATATTATTTTCTTCCTTCGTAATATCAACTGAGGGACACTTTAATAGCCTATCAAGGTGTTTCTGGTAAAAGTTGGATATTCCAATGTTACGACATAATCCATCTTTACGTAGACGAACCATGTTTTTCCAACCTTGATCAATATTTTCATCAAACCATTGAAAAGTTGCATCTTCTTTTACCTTTTCAGGTGTACTACCACCAAGGTCTATCTCTTTTTTCCCTGGAAAATGAATTAAAAGTAAATCTACATATTTTAAACCTCCTAATTGTTCCAAGTGGTCTTCTACTCGTTTTTTTAAAATTGTATAATTATCATCAGTATCATTTGGAATGCCAATTAATTTTGAGGTGATCCAAAGTAATTCTCGAGGTTTTGTGGCAATTCTTTCCCCAACTGCTTTAGTTGATTGATACATTTCAGCACAATCATATGCATTATATCCAATTTCAAAAGATTCATCAATGGCGTTTTTAATTTTCTTCATATTATTTTCATCTGAGAAAAAAGTTCCAAATCCAATACGTGGCATTGCCATTCTATTATTATTGTCATTATTCGATGACATATTGTTTGTGTTATTCTTTTCTTATTTTGTCTGTTTCGTTTCAATTTTCTTGTTCTTATTTAAATATATCTAATATAACTATATTTTTATGTTGTATGTAATTAGTAATATTATTTTAGTTATAATGACGGACCTCGGAGGTGGGTTCAATATAATTTAATATAGCATGTGAATACCATTATGTGTAAAATAACTTTTATTAATACGTCACACGTGGTTGTACAAAAAAATATATATATAATATATCGTAGGTATAAAGGAAGGTATATACATTTTGAAAAACTCGCTCACCTCTCTATTAACTCTTTCTTCCGCACACACTTCACTTCACCAATCGTGTTAATGTTTCTAATGAATTTTGCACATCGATTATTTTAACTTTTAAATCGTCTAATTTTTTACTATCTTTTTCTTGCACATGTTGTGGAACTTTATCTTTATAATCTTGAAGTGACATACGAGTATGAAAATTTGAAATTTGTTTATTAATTTTTTTTTCACGTTTAGTTAATAAATTAATTTCTTTGATCAAATTATCTTTCACTGGACCAATAGTCATATCGACTGTAACATTTAAATTGATATTATCATTGACGGCATATTTTAACGAACCATCATCAGATATATCATTCATTGTATTTGAATCATTTTCATGTATTAATATAATATTTAAATTTGGTAATCGACTGAGAAATTTAATAATATTTATTTGTTCCGTGGATAACGTTCCATCTTTATTATTATCGGATGCAACATTTAAGGAAAAGGATAATGAACTTGCTTGTACTCCTAATGATAACATAGTATTGCGTAATGAACGTAAACCATGAACGGATTTTAAAACAACATCCATATCTTTTTCAATTACATCAGATTTAAAAGATTCCAATTCATTCGTCGTAGGAAACGATGACATCATAATACTATTTTCATTCTCATTACTATTATTACTAT
>LT649261.1:0-54130 GCA_900128395.1 Stramenopiles sp. TOSAG23-2 | reverse complement strand
GTATACTAATAAGTATAAAAATCAAACATTTCCTATTTAAAATTAAAACACTCGAATGAAATCACGAAATCACGACATCACAGCCTTTTTTTTTTTATTAGGGAGAACTAGTTACTATTACTCCAATTACTAATACAGAATAATAGTATAAAAGTAAAAGTTGTTTTTTACAAAACCATTTCTTCTCTTTGCATTTCAAAGAAAAACAATATGCACGTGTATCTATATATCGATATATTAATTTACTCCATATCGGACTAGTAACATGGGGATGGGCGCATCTTGTGGATATTGGAAAGAAAAGGTATCCGATAGAAACAAGAAGAAATATAATATTGAAGAAACTAATGATCATACTGAAGAAAATATTGAACTTAACAATGTCAAAAATGTAAAAAAAATATATCAAGAAGCAATGGAAATAGTAAATAAAAAACGATTAAAAGTATTGGATATGAGTTACGTAAAAATGCGTAAGAACCATAAGCAAAATGTGCAAGAAAAATATCACAAAGTTATTGTCCCTTATCAATTTTCAGAGAAACAATTATTGGAATTACATCAACTTATGAATATTATTGAAGCAAGTGAACCTTGGCAAAAAATTGAAAATGATGATGGACAAATCTATTATTACAATGGAAACACCCATGAAAGTGTTTGGGAAGTTCCCGATGAATTTAACAGCAACAATAGCGAAAATAATAGCTCGTCGCCAAAAATAACAAGTCTGTCTATTGCAAATCATAATTTTAAAGATAGAATGCCAAATACAATTGGGAAATTTTGTACAATACAACCATCCAAAACATTTAACTTAGTTGAGTTAGATTTATCAAAAAATAAACTCGGAGAAAAAACGATGTCAACAATTAGTAATTGTTTGATAATATCTTCTACTACTAGTAGTAGTACCGCCACTATTTTATGCCAATTGGAAAAACTAAAATTATCTGATAATTCAATTGGTGATAAAGGATTGTCTATCTTAGCAAATAAATTAAAGGAAACAAAAAATGCTTTACCTTCATCTTTAAAATCGTTATATCTTGATCGAAATGGTTTATCAAATATTTCAATAATAAAATTTGCTGAAGCATTTTCAACATCATCAAAAATATTTTCTTCATTAACCATTTTGTCCTTGTCTGGAAATCGTCTTATATCCAATGATGGAGTAATATCAATTGTAAATAATAATTTGTTGCATATATTATCTGAATTGTTCCTAAGTGGAACAAAAGTATCGGATGATGGTGCAATAGCTATCGCGAAAGGTTTAATTCATGACAAATGTTCATTGGTAACTTTATCGATTTCTGGCGCAAATGTAGGTGATAAAGGTGGATTTGAAATTGCTGAAAATTTACCATTATATAAATTACGTGGATTTGATTTACAAGGCAATTCATTTTCCAAAGAAGTTCGTGATAAGATATTAGCAAATGGCAAAAGAAACAAATCCTGTTATGTTGTCGTTCAAGATGATCGTGGTAAAGCAAAAGTTAGTAAAAGATGATGAGATGTTGGGAGTATATGTGTTTGTATACATGAGTATATTTGTTTTTATTTTTTTGAACCAAAAACAACTCGCCGCGCCGCTCCTCATAAATTATTATTACCCTGTATTTTAATTTATAAAATAAAATAAATTATTTCTGTAATACAAATTACATAATACATATGCAAGACATTCTCACTATCTTGTTGATAATTCAGTAATCTTCTATACCATGGGAAATAGCGCATCTAATAATAACAATAAGAATGGAAAGGAGGAAAACGCCAACGATGTGGCTGTAAAATTTAAAGCTGTAGATATGCCAGAAAATAGAAACAAAGCAAAGCCAATTTCAAAAGGTACAGCATTGGAAATTAAATATGATGAAAAGAATTATGATAATAATGTAACAATTGAAAAAATTAAATCATCGCCACAAGCATCTCATTTTTATGATAGTGATAATCCACCACCTTTGAATGCAAAAATTTTATTGCATTCATGTTGCGCTCCTTGTAGTGGTGCGATGTTTGAACAAATGTTAAAAGAAAAATATGATGTTACTATTTTCTTTTATAATCCAAATATACACCCAAAAAAAGAATATGAAATACGTAAAGAAGAAAATAAACGATATGCTAGAAAATATAATCGGCCATTTATTGATTGTGATTATGATGCACGCAGCTGGTTTGAAAGAATGCGGGGCTTAGAAAATGACCCAGAGCGCCTTGGTACAAGGTGTGTTGCATGTTTTGATATGAGAATGGAAGTAACAGCACACTATGCTTTGAAACATGGGTTTGATGGTTTCACAACAACAAATAAGTTGATGGGGCTGGGTTAAAAGTAGCAAAAGATTTATTAATGTTATCGATAAAGGGCAATATTGATAATACGAAAGTCCCTAAATTTTGGATACGGCAATGGAAAACAGATACATTCACTAAACGTAAATATGAAATATCAGCTGAGGAAAAATTCTATAAACAAGAATATTGTGGTTGTTCATATAGTTTACGTGATTCCAATACATGGCGAAAACAAAATGGAATTCCTTTAGTTCGAATTGGTGGGGAAATCGCAGGCCTTGGTACAAGATATTTTGAAAATCCAGATATTGATGCGGAAGAAGAAAGTCAAGAAGTGGTTGATGCATTTTTTAAAGCAGCAAAGAACCATTTTAAAGTAGAAGAAGGTGTAAAAGAAATTGAACAGAAAGACAAGGATGATGATGTAAAGGAAATATTAAATGAAGTATATGGAAATCGAAAAAAAAATGTAAATGAGAAGAATAATGTAAAACGAGCAAGTTTAAATAATTGGTGAATATTTAATAAAGCCATCTATAGGATATGTAAATATGTCATATATATTTATATTTTCTTCGTGTGTACATGATAAAATGTTACGTATATAAATATTAATATGTACATATAGTAGTATATACATGATATGATATAATTAAAATAAAAAGGCACATACATGTGTGATTAATCTACTTTTTCACCAGAAACATTTTTTTTACTCTCGTATATCATATTTTTTTACCGCTTTGGTGTCATCAATAAATGTAAATTATTTTCATTCACTAATACACCACTTTTGCCTTTCTCCTCATTAATAACATCTTCAAACAGTGTTGTTGTTGTTGTTTGCATCGAGCTTGCAACAGACTGTTGCGGCTTCGCTTGTACACGATTTGGAATATTTTTTCTATCTTTCTTACGACGAAGATTTGCACGCAAATTCTTTTCCTTTTTTTTCAAACTTGCATACGAATTCTGCTGTTGCATTATATGACAAGGTTGCAATGATTTTGAATCCAAACCAGGAGGTAATTGGCGTTGTGATTCTATTTGTTGTGATTTTTGGTATTGTGATTGTTGAGATCCAGCAATATCATTCTCCTGATAATAAAAATGGTTGATTTTTTTAACCGCACTACTGTTCGTATTGCTTTCATATTCCATTGGCGGTGGCGGCGGCGGGCCAGGTGATCTAGGTGGTTGCATTCTTCTGTTGTTATTTACATAATGTATATTTTTTGAATCAATAGCACTGTTGTTAAAGCTAGGTAATGGGCGAATTACATTTCCATTATTATTATTATTGTTGTTGTTGTTGCTCATGTTGTTATCATTACGATTGTAATTATAATGATGATGATGATTTTCAACTACTACTGGTGCCATTGCACTTTGTTGTTGCGTTGAATATTGTTGATTTCCTAACGTCGTTGTTCTACTCCTATCTTCTAAATACCGAGAACCAGCAGCACGCAAGGTTGCACTGGAACCTCGACGTAATGCCATAATTTGTTTAGATTTTAAACGATCCTCCAAACGCTCTATTGATGCTTTAATCTTCTCCTCTTCAATAGATTCATCACTTGGGTTGTAATGTTTAAAAATTTGTGGCGTTGGTCTTCTAGATACTTGACGATTCCTTGCTGATTTGCTTCGATTTTTCCCGTTGCTGTTATAGTTTCTATTACTTGTTCCTCTATGTCTATTATTGGAGGATCTACTATTTGGTGCACTACCATATCGTTGCTGTACATGTGTTCTTCTGACTATAGCTGTGTTACTATCACTTTTACTGGTTGTATAATTGGTCATTGCTGTTTCTGCAACACTAACCTCGGAACGTGCTCGGCGTGTACTTGCTGGTCTTCGATTTAATGAATATTGTGCATGCTCTTCTATCCATGATTTGGTTTTTGCATGTTGATAATCCATGGTATTGGTAGTGTTTGTGCTTTCACGTTGAAGATTATTGTGTCGATTCATATTATTATTTGAAGTTGCTCTGTTCCTCCCGTAACGACTTGGCGGCAATTGCTCTTCTAAATATGTTGTTCCATACGTTCCAGTTGAATTTGGGCGGCGATAAGACATGTTTGATTCGCCTGTTGTAGTTGCATTATGATGTCTTTCATGTTCATAATTATGGCGGGTGTTTTGATTATCACGACGAGGATTGTGGTTATAATTTTGTTCGAAACGTGATGATGAAACTGGTCGTCTTTTTTGTTTCAACGTGTTTCGACGTTGTATACGCTCCTGCTCTGAACGTTTTTTCAACGTTTCTTCATATAGTTTGCGTCTTTTCGTTGCTTCCATTGCCATTTTTTGCTTTTTGCTTAATTTTCCACGCCCCCATGGCTTTTTAGATGAAGGCCTTGAAGTAGTTTTAAAACTCCTCACGCTACCTGTATAATTTGATGCAACACTTTGGTTTTCTTTACCCACAGATGGAGTTTGTTTCTTTTTCTTTTTACGTAACCACGAAGGCTTTAAACGTTGTTTTTCTATAATTGCATATTTATCATCTAAAAGAAATTCCGTTTGAACCATTGATCTTGGATTTTGATACTTTTTATTTTTCAATGGAAATGAGGAATCTTGTTGCTGTTGACGATATTGTATTTGCATTCGCTGCTTCGCTTGCTCTTCTTCTTGAATTTTGGACGGTGTTAATGCATTTGCACTTGGTTTGTTTTTAATATTATTAGTATTAATATATTGTTTTGGTAGGAAACGTTTTGATTTTTCATTTACAACATTATATTCCGCGTCTTCTTCATCATCTTCATCATCATCTTCTTCTTCAACTTTACGTCGTAATTCCATATTTATGGATTGTCTCATAGACATTGACAAATCTAAACTATCAAATAATTTAGATGGTTCGTGCTCAGTGGTCAATTTCCATGGACTATTATTATTATCTTTGCCAGCCATCTCTTGCTTTGAACCATTATTATTATTATTATTATTATTACAATTTTTAATATTTTCATCAACAATAACTTCATAGTTTTTTGACGATGGTGAAGATACAATTTTTGTATATTTTTTTTCATTGTGTTTGGATATATTTTTTTCTTTATCGTTTCCAATTAGATTTTCTTCAACTTCCTCCGCAAGTGAATCATGCAAAGAATCAATCATTCCAAATTCCTCTTCCTGTTGTTCTAACATATTGATTAAATTTTCATCTTCCTCAATAATCTCTTCATTCAAGCTATCATTTACCGTACGTTGTTGCAATTTTTTCTTTTTCCACTTCTTCTTTTTTCTTTTTTTTGGCTTTTTCGTACGTTGTAATCCAATATTTAAATCCAATGCCCCTAATCTGCTTGAATTCAAACCGACATTGCCGGATTTCATATTGCCATCTTCATCATTGACTTCCTCTTTATTTTTCATTTGTTGACGTAAATGTTGGAGTAATGATTTGGAGTTGTGGCGTACTTCTTTTTGACTAATAAACGCTTGTTTATTTAGTAAGTGTTGGTTTTCTACGTCGTTGCGTGCTGCAATCCTTCTATTTTGTGTTTGTAACCGTTCTTGCTCTTGTTGTTTTAATCCTTTCAGTTCATGTGGTTCGCATTCCTTTCTATATTGACGATGATTATTACCAATAAACTCTTTTTTCGTCATTGAATCAATCGTTTTTTGAACTTTTGTTCTTGGGCTTTCAAATTTATTTACTGTGACTTTTGTGAAATGTCCACGTAAATAATTGACATAGTTCTTCTTCTTTGATTTTCGCTCCTTTAACGTTTTGTCTCTAGCAATTTCTTCCGCTCGTTTTGCTTGCTGAGCACGCTTCCGTTGTCTTTTACGACGTTTTGCTGTTTCAGCTCTTAATTCTTTTTCACGTTGTAACCTTTCAGCCGTTAATACAGCATAATTTTGTACAGATAATTCTTTATAATTCGTTGCTTCACCAATATTCTTTCTACCATATGCACCACGATTTTTTTTCTGCGCAGCAAATACGGCTGAATATCCTTGATTTGATGGTTTATTCAATGGCATATTGTTGTAAAATATTTTTTTTTGTTAATATTGTTATTATATATATATTTGTATTCCTTTGTTTCTCTACTATTGTTTGTATATTTTTTTCAGATTGAATGATAAATATGTACATATATATTTCTTCTGAAAAAAAATAACGACAAATAGGTATAATAAGTGTTTTCAAAGATTGATGATGTGCGGCAATGAATCAGAGAGAGTACTAATATATGTACTACTAATGTATATAATTTTATCTATCACAGGGGTTAGTGCTATGTTCATAGTAGCTACATTTCTTTTTCTCTCACTGTGCCACTAGACTTTTTTTTACGATTTTGACTCGAAGTTGTACTAGGTACTTCTTATTAAGTATGTATATTTTTAAGGCTTGTGTAGTGATAATAGCTAAGCTCTAGCTTGTATACCTGGGCAGACTTTTAGATTTAAAAATAAAACATTTATACAGTTCTAAAAATACTGTTTATTTCACATGAGATACACATATACTTTTTTTTCTTTCATTTTATTTTATATCAAAATACATTATCGTTAACTGTGTTGTTTATCGTGATTTCTTTTGGTTCTACTTCGCCCTTTTTACCACCATTTCGTTTCTCCATCATCATGCTTCGTACATAACGTGCGCTAATTTCCCTTTGACTACTTGTTCCGGTTGATCTATGAATATTTACATTACAAAAATACAAATTTTCTGTTTTGGGAAATTCCATAACCAAATCAATTAAAAAAAAGTTAGTAAAGAAAGAAAGAAAAGAGAAATTATCAAGTTATATATAAAAATAAGGACAAACTTACTTGAATTACCTGATATTGTTCCAATTGCAGCTGATATGATTAAAGAAAGCATGGTTTGATATATCATTCGTTTAATTGTACAATAACTTATCTTTTGGCCATAAATTCCCCATTTCAACATCATATTTTCATTTGTACAATCTTGTTTTAAAAGCGTGTGGTTAAAAATGCTATATACTAATACTAATACCATAACGATTACAGTAATTTGTGCGACTCGTTTGGGAAAGAATCCATTAATTATATCAAAACTCATATACATTAACATCGCCAGTGGAAATATAATACCTGCAGCAGACAAATTTCCAAAAATATTATCTATGTAAAAAAGAATTCCTAACAATAAGATCATAAAGAGAACCCTTCGTTCTTGTAGAAGTTTACATAAAATTTTCTTTGCATTACTACCTGTACTGCTGTACCACAATATTGTGGTATATATTGAGCAAGTGACTACAAATATAAACGGCATTGCAATATTAGCAACAGTTTGAAGTGGAAACAGTAAATTCGATAACAGGAAGATTACGCAATTAACGCAAGCAAAAAAGGCCACAGCTTTCCACAACCTTGTCAATTTGATTTTCAAGTCTGTTGATACTATAAAAGTAACACGCTTTCGCATTTTTGTCAACATCACAAACTTTGATCGTTTTAAATCATATATTATTATTATTAATGCATCTAAAAATATTACAAATATATTAAATTGATTTGATCGGGACAAACTATTTGCTGTTGTTTTAATATTCATAAACATCCACGACGGTTTGTCGGGTCCAAATGGTGATATGGATATACAAAATTCGTATACAATTACTAACAAAAATACCAATACATTGAAAATTAAACATTTTTGATTGCATAAGTACCATATATCACTTGAATATATGACAATACTATGAAATACAAGGACAAAACTGTACAATATTTGACCTTTTAAAAGTTCAATTATAAATGATCGAAGAATCCAAAATATATAAATATACGTTCGTACGCTAGTTTTGTCGAATAACAGTTTCGCAGCTGTAAAACTTCCATTGACATTCCACATAAGGAATAAACATACTATTCCTAGAACTAAACATATACTTTCAACTGTCTTCAAAATAATTATAAATGTTTGATCTTCAACAACTTTTACAAATGGATTAGCAACGACGTGACATGTATACATAATTAATAATAAGGCTATAATCAGTATATGCAACTTATTTAATTTGTTTTCATCCCATGCTTCAGTTTTTTGATTAGAAACAAACCAGCGCGATATTCGTTTATTGTTGTTATTATTATTTTCAGATAAATTTTTTACAGGGGTTGATTGTTTGGTAGTTTTGCTAGCATTGCGTCCGTCATCACTAATATTATCATTGTTTGTATCATCATTTATCCATGAGTTACGATTTTTACCTTTGTATTGTATCTCATTTCCGTTGTTATTTTCCATTGCGGCAAAAGAAAGGTTAAATATTTTACTAGGCTGGGATTATATGTATACATATCTTGATTGATTGTATATGAATGTACTCATTCAGCTATCCACACGCGTCATAACTGTATATAATAATTAATGTAATAATATTACAGTTGTTGTTCTATAGAAGAACTTATAAAATATAAAATACGGTGATGAATGCATAGTCGGAACACTAATGAATGCATGAAAAAGTCAAGAAGTGTGCCAGCCCGGCTGCTAGATAAATAGAGTCAGCTCCTATCATATTTGTACTTGAATGGAAATTAGAATACTGACCATATCTACGTTCTATTCGTTATAACTTGGCGAGAAGAAACATACTTGTACACATGGCGGCCATTCATTAAACTATTAACAATGTAATTTACAACATGTATAGATTTACATTTACATTTGAGAGAGATAGAAATGCAAAAAAAAAAAATACTAGAAAGAGAAAAACCTATTACAACATAACCAATAACCACGTCTAGATACATACGTATATATATATATATATTCACAGGAATAACTATACCAAAAGAAGAAAAACAAAAGAATACATATATAAAACAACAAAATGGAAATATTGAAATCCAATGAAATCTTGTCGCCAACAAAATATATCAAAGAAGTCAATGAACCACATCCAGATGTAAGGATACGAAAATATCGTAAATGGAAAGATGCATATGAAGAAAAACGAAATGATGGACAAATGCTTACAATCATAGGAAATAATAATGTAAGTTTACGACGTGAATTGCGTGAAATGCAAAAAGCATCTTAACAACAATATTATGTAAAAATACATGATACAACAATAGAGTGTATATATATATTATATTATCGTTTCTATGTCAAATTCATCATATTTTTTATAATAATCCGGAATCCGGAAAAAAGTAATAAGAGGTGTAATTTGCACACCACTGGCACACCACCACCACCCAATGATGTGCACATCCGGTATGGCCATATTTGGGTCGAAAAAAAATGACGTGCATATATTATTATAAAGTTCTATGCTATATACTGTTGCTATACACTTTTATTATACCCATTTTTACGTCATTAATAATACCATGACATTAACATTATTAATACTACATAGCTAGCTGGGCTAGCCCAGTCAATTTTTTTTAGAGAACGATACGTTAGCATGGGAATAGCATTGAGGTCCAAAATAAAGTATCGTTCTGTATCGTTCTCTCATGCTGTGTCCATGCTAGATAAAAGATGAAAAAATGAGATTTATCGTTCGATAAAATTGTTCTAAATTTTGGGAATCTGAAAATATAAATATGGAAATCATGATAGTATTTATAAGTTTTTATAACTATTAAAATAATTCATTATATTTAATATTTTACGGATATTGTTATAGATTATTTTCATGTAGCCAAAAAATTGGAAAATTAGAGAGAACGATACAGAACGATACTTTATTTTGGACCTCAATGCTATTCCATGCTAACGTATCGTTCTCTAAAAAAAATTGACTGGGCTAGCCTGGGCTAGCTCTAGCTGGATAGCAACCATACACAAGTTACAATATTTCTGGAATATATGATCTATATACAGAATAAAGATATATATACTGGTATATGTTACAAGAGAAAAAGAGATAAGAAAGAAAGAAAAAAAAAGAATATAATTTTATTTATTAACAACATACAACATAGCGTGCCTTCGAATCCATCTGAATTCTACAAATATATGTTTTCAAATAAATATAATAAAAGTATTAAAATTTAAAAAGAAACAATTAAATTAAGAAACTAATTATAATATCATCTGCATCAATGCCATGTTTATATTGTCAATTGCCAGTTGGTATTGAAATTGAAAATACATATAGTGGTACATTTTATAAAGAAGGAGATGGAAGAGTACATTCAGAATGCTACGATGACTTTAGGATTGGAAAAGCAGACAAATGTGAGTACTGCAATGAGCCAGTTGTAAAAATTGAAGGAAAATTCACCGGGGCGTATTATACAAGTGACAAAAATGGAAAAGTACATGGTGAATGCTGGCATGATTATCAAGTTGAGTAAGTATATATTTTTTTTAAAAAGGGCAATATTTTGACTCTTTAAACACATACACACCTAAATTCATTTGATTTTTTCTCTAACTAAATTTTGTATGTATATTACCACATTCATACATATGTTACTGCTGATGGTTTGCAGGCATGCTGAAAAATGCAAGTATTGTAATGGTCCACTGATGAAAATCCCTGGTAAATATGATGGCAGATATTACGAGATTGAAGATTTTAAAGTTCATTTTGAATGTTATGAAGATTTTCAGAAAAAATAATATGATATACACAAGTAATTTCCTTATATACGCACATATACTCGTACGAGGCGTATGATATCTATTTTAACAAAATATTATTTACCACGGGAAGTATAAAATTATTATAACTTATGCATAGATTTTAACCATTATCTTTACTGCAAATTTTAACTTATTAGCATAAAGAATATCATATGACTGAAAACCATATGACATAATGGCGCTACGTGAACAAAATAAGAAGTACGTATATTATCTTTTTCTTTCCAAACCATTACTACATAGCTAGCTGGATAGCAACCATAGTCGATATAATGCACATTTGTTTTAAAATCCGACGCAAAAAGCAAATCCACAGAAAATGTAAAAATGCAAATCATAAAATACCTTAAATCAGATATCAAAGCAAGCGTCAATCAAAAAATTCTTCTAGAAATTAGTTGCACGAAAAACTAAAAAACACGACTAAAATACTAAACATAATATTCTTTCGATCATTGGCCAACTTTGACAAGCGTTTTAGTCGATTTAGATTATCTTTTATTTTTCTAAGTGCATTTTCTTGTCGATTTAATTTATTTTTCGCAACTATTTTCTCGTTTCTACTCCCTGTGATTGTATCAAGTTCCGTTTCCCCCCGTTCCTTACAATTCTTTGCTTCCAACTACATCAGGCAATTCTACGACATGCTCTATAGATGTTAAATCAATTCCATTCAATGGATTTATAGTTTCCGTTTTTCTGTTCCGTCCATTACCATTTCCCTTCTTTGACTTTGTCTTCACCATAGCAACTTCAACAGTACCTCTATCTGTCGCATCACCATCATACCATGTATTTCTACCGTTTCTATTGCCCCGGTGCTTATTTGGATCATTACGTTTGACATAACAACAAGGACACTTTGTTTTCACAACAGCCATCACCACATCTGCTTTTTCTTTCCATTTCGCAGTTCCAAAGACATATGCAAGGTAAAAAATACCAATAACATTGACAAAAGCAACAAAATATGCTGCACCTTCACACCAAAAACCACTGTCATCAGCACAGGTTGGATCATTCTGCAACAAACCCCCTACCCAGAACGTAAAGAAAGCCAATGATAACGAACCAAGTTCCAAATGCAACAAATTGTTTGACAAGAATGGTTCGTAGTATGCTGTTAAAAATATCAATGATGCCAATACAAACAACACGCAAAGTATTTGTTGACTATCTGCTACAAATGTTCCAATAACAATAATACAAATTTTACGCAATATCATTGTTATCTCCCAATAATAATATTGGTTGTTATAGCCATCGTATAACATTCCATATTTTAAACGATTTTCCGGTAGTTCACGGTCACTTTTATGCAATACGTACAAACCAAGCACTGGAAACCCAATAATATATGTTAATGAAACAAGACCAGCAAGGCAAAACATTATTAAATGTGTTTCTTTCCAACAAACTATCTCTGGATCAACTTTTAAATAACGTAACTGTTCTGTACCAATACCTTCCGTGCAACTTATCAATTTTGCAAACGATTGTATAAATGTTGGAAACATTAGATACCATAACAAAACTAATGTAGCAACAATTTGTTCTTTATTGCCACCAATACGTTTCATACAAAATATTGTCAACGGCACAATAAGAAAAGGCATTAAAAGTACACATACATATCGAAGTACAAAAACATCCCACGACGTTGCAGTGCTTAACACACAATCCAAGGAAAAAAAGGCTTCTGATACACGTGTTACAACATCTTGCGCAACGAATAACTGTCTAAACGTATGATTCCACGGAACATTTATATTACGTGCCAACGAAACCGTTTGCAAATAACTAAGTGCAATTTTCTTTACACCGTCACTAAAATTAACAGTACGTTCTTTAAATACTGTAATTTTAACGAGTAGGAAAGTTCCACCTATTGCAACTATAACACCAAGAATAAATACTACTACATTTGTTTCTGTTTGACAAACTTTGCACTCGCCTATACTAGAACCACGAGCATAGTTTACATCACACGATGCACATAAACGGCTTCCGTTACGATACCCGTCTGCACAAAATGCAATTGCTTTATCATCATTCACATCTTT
This sequence comes from Stramenopiles sp. TOSAG23-2, assembly GCA_900128395.1. Taxonomy (NCBI): domain Eukaryota; species Stramenopiles sp. TOSAG23-2. Next base: position 41,125 of record LT649261.1, on the reverse strand, counting down.
AAAACGGTCTTTAAATGCTTGATTTTTCCCTCCAAAACATGCTTGTGAACGAAGGCACGGGTAATATTGTGTTTTATTGTAGCCCCAGTAACCAAATTTGGCATAAAGATTTTTCTCGCTTTTTTCACCTTTGCACGATGCACCATCTGGACAAGATTTGCATTTCCATTTCATCATATTGTTACCAGTGGCATCTAAATAAAATTCGTCGTCCCTACAATCTTTAGTTGTTTTCCATAGCTTTGACCATAGATTTCCATCACTATAAATACCAGATTTATATTTGAATTTTATATCAAACTTATAAACTTGATCAACAAATGGTGGTGACAATTCTCGTAACACCCCTTTTGTTGCACCAGGTTTAAATATACTTTCCGTTTGCTTTCCGTCCTCGCTTTCTGCCATAATACTAATATTTGCTATTGACGCATTTATATTTGGTGGCAACTCCCACTCAATTAAAACCAAGCTTTGTAAATATGAACGGTCGACATGTGCCAATTGAACTTGAACAATCTTTGGCAACGCCGTATCTATTGAATTGATACGTTCAACCGATAAAAGCTGTTTTGCCATTGTACCGAAAGTATTATATTTAGGATCTCCACTTTCCACAGATATATCAAGAGAAAAAGATGTGCCTAAAGAAAGGTAATTACCTTCCAGCGCTTTTACTGTTATTAACTCATTTACGTTTCTCCAATTGGATTTATCAATTGTAAATGACTTTGGTTCAATATCAATCAAATCTGTTATTGTGCTTTCTGCATTCGATTTTGCTGATATCAATACTTTAACATTTGCTAACGGTTCGGAGGAAAGACCTTTAATTTTGAATTGTTTACTTTCACCACCTTCTTTTAATTCAATTAAATCCAGGTTATTGCTTGACATAACTATGCCTGCGCTATCGTCGTCACGTATTTCCGCAATCACAGTATTGTTTACAGCTTTACGTAGAAATACTTCATCTGCCGTTTCAATATAATACATCACTTCAAAACGTTGGTCGATCTGATTGTCAATCAAATCACTGCTTGCGTGCATCGTTACAAGACGAGGTATGTTCCAATTTGAGGTTGTAAATGTTATCAACGCCGGGTCTAATGTCATTTCCAATTTATGATCGTCTGATTGTGGAACTTTAATAATAGATTTTATAAACACATTATTTCTTGGTTTCGTATCCAGTACTATTCCGTAAGATGTATTTGTCCCTTCGGTAACTGATAATGGTCCAATTACTTTTAATTTGTATTCAAAACCACCGCCAGGTTTTGTTAATTGTAATTTTACATCGGCAATATCATTATTTACGGCAGAGATTGTAAACGAGATCACATCACCATTTACATATTTCGCATCTGTGCTTTTAATCGTGTGGTCTAATGTGCAAACAAAAACAATTTTATTTACTCCTTCATCAATATAATTGTTTGCTACAGTTACTGCAATGTCAACGGCAGAAGTAAAATTATTTTTTGTAAATGTAACAATTGAATGTGACAATATACAATTTGTATTATTAGAACTTGAAATAATAATTTGAACATTTTCTTCCTCCGGTGATTTCGATAGTGTTAATGGGTATTGGTATGACGTTCCTTCGAATACTTGTTGTGCAGCTGGCAAATTTGCAGTGCCATAAAAATCCGGGTCCGTATCACAACTAGTGTGAGCGTCGTTTGCCGTTTTGCCCAATGTACATGGATAGCATTCCAGAAGTCCACTGTCGGAAGTAATTGTATTATTTGCACACTGTTTACAAGCGCGAAGCTCACTTTCTTGCCGTGCAATGTTTGGGTAGAAATATTTTCCATTTGAACAGGGTGTGCACGCAGCAGATCCTCTATTTTGATTATATCGACCTTTTTCACATTCTTTGCAATTACTTATACCTTCATGATTACTAAATTTGGTGGAAGACCGTAAAAATGTCCCAACCGGGCAATCTTTGCAAGAAGATTCATCGGCTTGCCCTGTTTCTATTGTTATTTCTTGGTATGTTCCACCTTGGCACTCTTTACATTTTGGCATGCTTTCTTCGTTTTGGTATGATCCACGAGGACACAATATTTTACCCGTACCACCTGGGCAATAATGTCCTTCTTCACAAGGTTCCGTGCAACTTGTCATCCCTTTTTTTGAATTGTACTTGCCACTTTCACAATTCTTGCATGCCGTTTGTGCAATTTGATCAGTATATCTCCCAACAACACATGTTAAACATTCGCCTTCGGTTGATGTACGACGCATTCCTTTTGGACATTTCCCACATGCAATTTTACTACATTCAGAGGAATTGTAATTCGATATAGCTCCACCATCTCCTGGTATACATTCGGAGGGAGATATACATGGTACAGATGGTGCTGTTGAAAAAACGATAGTATCAGAAGCATCAATGAATGATGTATTGATTATAGATAATTCTTTCCGTTGTGTAGACCACCCATTAATATTAATATAGAGGGCACCTCCTTTGTTCTTGACAGTATTACCTTGAAAGATACAATTGCTTAAGAACAATTTTGCGGAAGCGATATTAACCCATATTCCTCCACCCTTTCACAAGATGTGTTAAAAATACATAAAGGTTAGTTAATAAAATACGAAATAGAAAGAAGACACAACCATCAGTTCAACGTTTACTTACATACTATACCATCATATACAAGATACGATATATATATATTAAATGATCATATATAACAATAATAATAATAATAATAAATGTTAGTCCATATTGCATTTGATATAAAATACGAAATAGAAAGAAGACACAACCATCAGTTCAACGTTTACTTACATACTATACCATCATATACAAGATACAATATATTATTAAATGATCATATATAATAATAATAATAATAATGAAAATAAATGTTAGTCCATATTGCATTTGATATAAAATACGAAATAGAAAGAAGACACAACCATCAGTTCAACGTTTACTTACATACTATACCATCATATTCAAGATACAATATATATATATTAAATGATCATATATAATAATAATAATAATAATAAAAAAAATAAATGTTAGTCCATATTGCATTTGATATAAAATACGAAATAGAAAGAAGACACAACCATCAGTTCAACGTTTACTTACATCCTATACCATCATATACAAGATACAATATATATTATTAAATGATCATATATAATAATAACAATAATAATAATAATAATAAATGTTAGTCCATATTGCATTTGATATAAAATACGAAATAGAAAGAAGACACAACCATCAGTTCAATGTTTACTTACATTCTATACCATCATATACAAGATACGATATATATATATTAAATGATCATATATAACAATAATAATAATAATAATAAATGTTAGTCCATATTGCATTTGATATAAAATACGAAATAGAAAGAAGACACAACCATCAGTTCAATGTTTACTTACATTCTATACCATCATATACAAGATACGATATATATATATTAAATGATCATATATAACAATAATAACAATAATAATAATAATAATAAATGTTAGTCCATATTGCATTTGATATAAAATACGAAATAGAAAGAAGACACAACCATCAGTTCAATGTTTACTTACATTCTATACCATCATATACAAGATACGATATATATATATTAAATGATCATATATAACAATAATAATAATAATAATAAATGTTAGTCCATATTGCATTTGATATAAAATACGAAATAGAAAGAAGACACAACCATCAGTTCAACGTTTACTTACATGCTATACCATCATATACAAGATACAATATATTATTAAATTAAATGATCATATATAACAATAATAACAACAATAATAATAATAATAAATGTTAGTCCATATTGCATTTGATATAAAATACGAAATAGAAAGAAGACACAACCATCAGTTCAATGTTTACTTACATTCTATACCATCATATACAAGATACGATATATATATATTAAATGATCATATATAACAATAATAATAATAATAATAAATGTTAGTCCATATTGCATTTGATATAAAATACGAAATAGAAAGAAGACACAACCATCAGTTCAACGTTTACTTACATGCTATACCATCATATTCAAGATACAATATATTATTAAATTAAATGATCATATATAACAATAATAATAATAATAATAATGAAAATAAATGTTAGTCCATATTGCATTTGATATAAAATACGAAATAGAAAGAAGACACAACCATCAGTTCAACGTTTACTTACATCCTATACCATCATATTCAAGATACAGTATATATATTAAATGATCATATATAACAATAATAATAATAATAATAAATGTTAGTCCATATTGCATTTGATATAAAATACGAAATAGAAAGAAGACACAACCATCAGTTCAACGTTTACTTACATCCTATACCATCATATTCAAGATACAGTATATATATTAAATGATCATATATAATATAAATAATAATAATAATAAATGTTAGTCCATATTGCATTTGATAAAATACGAAATAGAAAGAAGACACAACCATCAGTTCAACGTTTACTTACATGCTATACCATCATATACAAGATACAATATATTATTAAATGATCATATATAATAATAATAATAATAATAAAAATAAATGTTAGTCCATATTGCTTTTGATATAAAATACGAAATAGAAAGAAGACACAACCATCAGTTCAACGTTTACTTACATCCTATACCATTCATATACAAGATACAATATATATATTAAATCATCATATATAATAATAATAATAATAAAAAAAATAAAATTAAATGTTAGTCCATATTGCATTTGATATAAAATACGAAATAGAAAGAAGACACAACCATCAGTTCAATGTTTACTTACATTCTATACCATCATATACAAGATACGATATATATATATTAAATGATCATATATAATAATAATAATAATAATAAAAATAAATGTTAGTCCATATTGCATTTGATATAAAATACGAAATAGAAAGAAGACACAACCATCAGTTCAACATGTACTTACATTCTATACCATCATATTCAAGATACAATATATATATATTAAATGATCATATATAATAATAATAATAATAAAAAAAAAAATAAATGTTAGTCCATATTGCATTTGATATAAAATACGAAATAGAAAGAAGCCACAACCATCAGTTCAACGTTTACTTACATCCTATACCATCATATACAAGATACAATATATATTATTAAATGATCATATATAATAATAATAATAATAAAAAAAATAAAAATAAATGTTAGTCCATATTGCATTTGATATAAAAAAGACACACATATATTTCAATTTACTTACAGCGGTGTTACTAGACACAGTACAACTTGTCAATGTGGCAGTTCCACGATTTATCCAAAATCCCCCACCCTTGATTTATAACGATTTAAATAAATGTTAGTCCATATTGCATTTGATAAAATACGAAATAGAAAGAAGACACAACCATCAGTTCAACGTTTACTTACATCCTATACCATCATATTCAAGATACAGTATATATATTAAATGATCATATATAACAATAATAATAATAATAATAAATGTTAGTCCATATTGCATTTGATAAAATACGAAATAGAAAGAAGACACAATCATCAGTTCAACGTTTACTTACACGCTATACCATCATATTCAAGATACAATATATATTATTAAATGATCATATATAACAATAATAATAATAATAATAATAATAAAAATAAATGTTAGTCCATATTGCATTTGATAAAATACGAAATAGAAAGAAGACACAACCATCAGTTCAACGTTTACTTACATACTATACCATCATATTCAAGATACAATATATATTAATTAAATGATCATATATAATAATAATAATAATAATAATAATAAAATTAAATGTTAGTCCATATTGCATTTGATATAAAATACAAAATAGAAAGAAGACACAACCATCAGTTCAACGTTTACTTACATTCTATACCATCATATTCAAGATACAATATATATATATTAAATGATCATATATAATAATAATAATAATAATAAAAAAAAAAATAAAAATAAATGTTAGTCCATATTGAATTTGATAAAATACGAAAAAGAAAAGACAACAATTGTTCAACACAATTTTTATTATCAGAAATGAGAAAACAAAATTAGAAAACGTACCGTATATCCATTCTGAATTGTTATATTTGTTAATCGTAATTCATCATTCGCAGTATTTAAAAAAAACACCCTATGCCCAGGACAACTACTCGTACACCCCGGCGTATTCCCACCATCAATTGCTGGCTTAACTCCATCATCCCCAACAATTCCAACAATTTCTAATTCACCATTCACATTAATCGTACCACTCGTCTTCGTCACATTCCTAACAAGATTAAATGACCCCGAATTTGCCGTTCCATCCCATTCACTTAATAACTCCCTTCCACGTGAACTATCATCAAGTCGACGTCTCTGAACCACTTGTAACTGTTTCCCTTTTTCTACCAAAGGCGCTTTTCCTACGTTTAAATTAAGAAAGTACATTTCTTTCATCTCCGTTTTCTGTTCCTTTTCATATACCCCACTCAGGTCACGTATAAATTTATCACTAGCAATATGTTCTTTTTTCACCAGTTTCACACCATCATTATTAAACGTATGTTCTGTCCACTTATTGTTTTCTCCACAACCAGGGAAATTCAAATGAAACCATGTATTCCAATTTTCCGCACCATTACATAGTTTTCCATCACGGTTTAATTTACGCATCACATCTTTCTGTCCTGCACATATTTCCTCTTTCACTCCAACAGCGTTACATGCTATTATACTTGAAGTTATTATTATTATTACTAAATATTTAAAAAATAACGTCATCATTTTATTATATCTAATTTTGATGATTTATATAAAAATTACAAAATTACAAAATTTTTTTTTTTCATATTATTATTTTCTTCTTTTTCTTAGTTATTATACTGTTTTCTTTTTCGTTTTATTGAGGGGGGGTAGTAGTTATCATCACGTATATATATGAACAAAGAACAAAAAATGTAATCTTGATATATATACGATTTGTGTATTTCCTTCAACAACAAATTAAAATGAATTTTTTTTGGATTTTTTGATTTTTCAGGGCGGGTTCTTCCTGATAGGCAGATTTCAGCGCTATTTTTATATACTCTAAGCATAACCAAAAAAATGTGTACATCAAGTGGAAATATCAAAAAACGGTTTGTATATGGTGGCAATAGCAGGTGAATATAATACTGTGGAACACTTTTTTTTTTTGAACCATACAATACCTGGTATGTGTACGTCATACATGTTACCGCTGATGGTTTGCAGGCATGCTGAAAAATGCAAGTATTGTAATGGTCCACTGATGAGAATCCCTGGTAAATATGATGGCAGATATTACGAGATTGAAGATTTTAAAGTTCATTTTGAATGTTATGAAGATTTTCAGAAAAAATAATATGATATACAAGTAATTTCCTTATATACGCACATATACTCGTACGAGGCGTCATATATGATATCTATTTTAACAAAATATTATTTACCACGGGAAGTATAAAATTATTATAACTTATGCATAGATTTTAACCATTATCTTTACTGCAAATTTTAACTTATTAGCATAAAGAATATCATATGACTGAAAACCATATGACATAATGGCGCTACGTGAACAAAATAAGAAGTACGTATATTATCTTTTTCTTTTTCCACATATACCACACCCCACACATCATCTCAATGCCATGTCGCATAATAGTAATGTCAATTGTGGTGATATTTCTGCTGGATTTGCATGTCTGTTTATTACTAGATGGGGGTGATGTGCTGCGATATGTTTTCTTTCTGTCCAGCGTTTGATCCTAGGAGACATATGTGTTGGAGTTTTACTAAATGGGCGTAAAGGGGGTGTTCTTCTTTTATAAATACTGCTATGTCTACTGCTACTATTGCTTTGCCTACTCCCAGTACTCATACTACTTTGTCTTGTATAATTACGAGATGTAAATTTCTGTTGTTGCCTGCTTTTTTTAATTGGTGATATTGGTGGCATTGGTGAAAATTTTGTAATTTTATTATTATTATTATTTTGACTCAATCGTGGCGTCGTTGCCTTTCCACGCCTTGCACGTGAATACATATTTTTGGACATGGTGTGTAAATAATATCATATAAATGATGGTTAAAATTTTATAAAGTGTTATAATATTTTTTTAAATCTCTTGTAAATATTATATGCTCAACACTTTTAAGAAATGTAGTTAATCCAAGTATTAAATAAAGCTGTATATTATATATTATAATGAATTAATGTACATGTATATTATTGATGGTAATTAAATGTTTCTATGGATGTACATATCTGCATGTGTGTATCTCTAATTCGATTGATCACATGCATGCATTGACAAATTTCTTAATGGGGAAGAAGTTGAAAAGCTATATTTCTAGTAACCGATTTCTTATTATTATGACCGCTGGTGTGTCCATGTTATTGAAAATTAGGATGGACACACCAGTTAAATTATACTAACACAGGGTTTTATCATTATTTTTTCGGACAAAACTACCAGGTAATAACATATGAAAGGTTTTTTTACTATATGATATAATGAAAATTTGGCTGGAAAAATAATGTAATATCTGGATATACGAAGCTAAAATATGCGAAGAAAGAAAACAAAATGTAGAATATATATATATCTTGTGTATTTATTTTTGTATCCATAAGATCTAAATAGGTTCTTCTTACATATTTAATAATAAGATTGAACAAAAAAGAAAAAAACACCAATTGGCGAGTAGTATGAAACCTGCTTCTAGAACTAGGGGTGCAGGTTCCAAATATGAACTTCATGATCCAGTCAATGTTAAATGGAGTGATGGTAAACAATATCCAGGTTTCATTGTTAGGGTGATGGCAGATGCAACAAGATTTGAGGTATACTTTCATGAAGATGATTCAACTGGCCCAGTTGATAAAAGCCGTCTTAGTGAGCGAAAAGGGCAAAAATTTGACCCATCTAAGTATAAGAAGAGAGAAGAAAAGAAGGCGCAAACCCCAAAAACCATTATAAAAAAAAGAAAAGTGAAGGATGACGCAGAAGCTGGAACAAAAAAAAAAGTAGTACAGAAAAAAAAACTGAAGAAAGAAGAAGCAAAACAAGTAGTAAAGAAAAAACAAACAAACAAAGAAGAAGCAAAACAAGTGGCAAAGAAGACCAATAATGAGACACCCAAAAATAACCCTTTCACAGGCTTGGTGAAAACAAAAATTGAACAAAAGTTTGAAGAAGATGAAGCAGCGGGAGCAAAAAAGAAGAAAACTGGAAGGAAAAAAAATGCAGAAACATTAAAATGGGAAGAAGTACGGAGAAAACTACAAACTGATAAAAATGGTAATGCCAGATATTGTTTCCGTCGTGGATGTCATAAGCAATGTATTAGTACTGTTCTTGGTGGTGTTGGTACACACCCATTTGCAACTGTGCGTGAAACAAGAGCCCCTTTTATACAAGCTCATGAATGCTTCATTGCAGGAAACAATAGTTGGAATCCATGGGATCCAGGATTTGCTGGTGATCATGGCCTTATGCATACATATAATTTGCAAAATTTTCCAAACACACAAACTGAATTTCATTATTTTCGCCAATGTGAAAGTAGTCCCTGGAAAAGAGGATATCATGGGAAAAAAGCAGCTGGGGCATATTTATATTTGGGAAAGTATAAAGTAGATCCTGAAACACCGGTTCAAACAGTTTCTTTCCAAGATCTCCCACTTAAAACTCAAAATGCGCATGCTGCAGGTGAATGGAAATGGTACCACAAACAAATATTCGTAGAAAATGATGGGCCTAATTGGCCAGGTCCATATATGGAAGCATTTGTTATTATGAGTCGTTTAACATATGATGAAGAATATGGTGAAGGGGAATATATGAAATTGTCAAAAAAAAAAAGAGAGATATTAGCTATTTATTCAGATTTATATGATGCAAATGCAGGTGTAGACTTGTGTGGTGTAAAATTTGTATCATACGATGAAGCTCTTTACGAAAAACTTGTAGAAATTGATGCAATTGCAAAAAATGGAGAAGCACAAGTTGAAATAGAGGAGGATCAACTAGGTTGGCTGTAATACAATATATCCTTAAGGAAAAATCACCAGAGATAAAAAAAGGATTCAAAAGAACGAGCCACATGTAAATCAATAAAAAATATTTTTTTTAATAATATATTTTAATTTTTATAAAAAAAAAATAATATATCATAGGGCTCTATTTGAAAACTACTTTTATTCCTTTTATTATTAATAATATAAATATATAAAATGTTCTCTTACTCATATATTATATAAATTTCTTTTACTCCCGTTCATTAACATCTCAAATCAAAAATGATTTTTAAATACTTATTTATTATACTGGTACGTATAAACATAGGAAATTATTTATATATATCTCATCACGAGAGTTCTCAATTCGTTTATATATTCTTCAGTTTAGTTTTATTATATTTATTTATTTAAATATTACACTCATACTTTTACAGCACTTTCTACGCATATTTTGGCAATGAAGAAGATTCATCATCATTATTCATATCGTTTTGAAATTTTTGTAAATTCACGAGAATGTGAAATAGTAAATCCCCAACAAAAATATACCAACTTACAAACAGCACCCATACTAGAAAGGAATTAATGTTATAAACGAAAAATCTTAACACAATTATTATTGATATGCCAATCAGTATGGACAAAAAGATGCCAAAAAGGTATACAAAACTATAGAATCTTGAACCTATTATTCTCACAACATAGTACATATCAGGCGCATCATGACTAAAAGATATTGTCAATAAGTGTAACACAAAATAAGAAGTACAACTAGATAATAACGCAATAAAGCTCCATGCTAAATGCGGTTGCAACCTATTTGGTACTATCGTTAAATTTATAAAGCAGTCGCGTCCAACACATACAAATATTAAAAACCATAAGACGAAATTACAAATACAAAAATATTTGAAATATTCTGTCCTGGTGCTACTACTCGTGCTAGCTCGATTACTAGTGCCTGATTGTTTTGTTCTTTGATCTTGTATAAAATTATTTTTAACACGCCAATCATGATGCACGACGTCTTTGGTTTTATTGCTCTTAATACTAGTTATTGCAGTAACAGGTACGCAATACATAATGTAAAACACGACTATTATTGGATACAGAGTCAACAGTAAAAATGGTTGAGTTCCATAACCTCCCAAAAATCCTTGTGGTATTGTACCACGTATGTAAACCCATTGTATCGAAGATACGCCTTCTGCTGCGGCCCATACATGTCCAATAGGCGCACCAATCACAGGAATAGGATATGCCCACCAATACCATGGTTTGCCTTTGACAAAATGTATCAAATGGGATGCTGGATATGTATTGTAGTGTCCACTTTTTAAAACGGTGATTTCTTTATTATTAACACGATCATCATCACCATCCTTACTATTGTATCCCCAAAAATACCAATTAAAGAAGTCTTGTTCAAATGCCCAACGACAACATGTATTTGATTTTTCTATCGAATTAACCATATTGTCAAATAGCCTCATGTCAGGTTTTAATAAAATAAAACCACCATTAATATACCTAGACATACCAATTTTACCTTGCAATCGACTTGTTGGAATTCGCCGGGATTTTTTGTCCCACAAACACGATCGCCTGGACATGATTCAAAAATGTCATCTACATTTGTTACCGCAAGTGTATCTGCATCTAGCAATAATATTTTTTCGTAGTCAATTAATGTCCAAGCATACAATTTAAGAAATTGCTTGGACCAATTTTGATTGTTTGATTTTAATCTTTCTCTATTGATTTCAACTGGGTTAATTTTTTTGATTTTTACGTCTAATGTTTCAAATGCTTTTAAATTTTGGGATGATAGCAATGGGGTCGTGTTGTCAAAGTAATTATTTTTAACATCCGTAGTGTCACTTGTTGTTGGTACTAGAACAATCAAATCTAAATGTGTTCCATACAAGCGCAAACTTCTAAACAAGACTAAAGAAGGAAGGACAAAACTATTCGACCACACTGGGACATATACACATCATAAATAAGAAGTTTTCCATATTGTTATACACACTCTTTATTTGGTGATGAATTTGTTTAGAAATCATAATGACGTATACAATAAGCTTGTAACAAATTGAAAACCCACACACCCCAATAACAGGACGTGGGACTATTCAAATACCACATATACACATACATACATGTATAAAAAGACTAATCACCATCTTCCTCCCTTTCTTTTTGCATCGCTGCACTAGCATCCAATTTAGCCTGTCGCATTTTCTCCCTACGTTCCTCACGTTGGCGTCTTTGTTCCAATAATTGCATTTCATATTTTTCACGTTCTAATTGTTCGTTGTATTCACGTACGTCTTGTACATATGCGTCCAATAGATCAGCATCCAATTGTGCATTTTTCGCTCTAAATTCTTCCATTTCTTTCCTTTGTTTATCACGTTTTTCATTTTTAACTACATTAATTAAATTACTAAATGTGGTCCTTTCCCACCATGTTTTTGTTTTTCTTTTACCATCTGGTTGATAAAATGCACCTGGTCCTTCCACTAAATCATCTTTAAACGTTCCGACAAATTTAAATCCAGTGCTATTTGTCATTGTTCCCCAACCATTTTTTTTATTATTAACCCATTTACCATCATATACTTGCCCTCCTGGATATCGTATAATACCATCACCACAACGTTTCCCATCAACCCAATTACCGGAATATTTCATACCACTACCCATTGTAATAGTGCCTTGTCCATTATATTTATCATCTTTCCACATACCTTCATATACATGACCATGTTTATATTTAGAGATACCCTTACCATTCCTACGATTATTAACCCATCGTCCAGTATGTACAGTACCATCAGCAAAACAAAATGTGCCCATCCCATGCATTTTCCCTTTTTTAAAGTCACCTGAATAATTATAAAATACATGATTGCCTCTACTATCTAAATGTTTTTTTTGCGCTGGTGCTAATCCAGGTGGTGGATTTTCCTCTTCAGCAAATTTTAATCGACGCTTTGGTAATGTTATATCAACTGGACGTGTTGGTGTTTTCCGTATCAATGCTAATGCTTGTTCTTTTGGACTTAACATATTTAATCGCGAAGGAGATAATAATTCTTGAACTTCTTCCGCAATTTTTTCTTGTTCATCTTTTGGTGGTAACCAATGGTAATATTGATCAAAATCTCTTTCACTGTCAATTTGATTATACAACCTAGTACTTAATTTTCCCATTTTAAATTTCGCTAGCTTGCCTTCACGTGGCATATTTTCTACATGAGCTCTTGATATACCCGCTCTTGCAAGCAGTTTTCTATATATAGCACCTTTTGGGTCTACTTTATCTAATTTTTTATATTTTTTATAGTTTTCACGGTTAAATTGATCTGTTTTTTTATAATCAAAATGTGTATATTTTGTATATTCAGTTTGTAAACTAGATTCATCTGAATCATATGATCGAGATGTATTAGGCTTTGTTGTTTGCAATAACGTTTTTGCTGCATTTTTTGCCAAATTTAATTCTTTTTTTAAAACTTTTGCATCGGCTTTTGCTTCATCTAGTCTATCTATCTTATCTCTTTCTTCATCTGCTGGTGTCCAATCATCAGCCATTATTATATTTAACTACTACTATTGTACTGTAATTAGAGAATTGGATACAACAGGTATTATATCAAACGTTTAATATGTTGTAATATATATTGTGCATAGATGTGTTATGTACACGTATATATATGTGTGTATTAAAGCAGGCAGATGTTGAAAAGAGATTTATGGAAATTATAATATACTCATTAGTTATATATATTATACTTGCTACCGTTATAATTGGTTCACACAACAAGTGTGTTGTTGTTTGTTTTCAACACATCATCACTTTTATGATTGAAAAAAAAAAGGCTGTCGTTATCAAAACACTACTAATAATTGTACTTAAATATATACCATATTTTACCTATATGATATTCTGGTGCAATGTTTTATAGGGAGGCGTTTTGAACGTTGTGAAATTAAAATAATTATTATTAAAAAATACAAATAAATTAACACGCACCAGTATGGGATTCTCGTAAACAAACAATATAATAAATTTACATATATCAATAGAGATAGAAAGAAAGAAACAACATATAACAAAAACTTTTCAAAGATTTATATATATATATATATATATAGATATACTTCAATAAACCAATTTCAAAAGTAATAACAAGAAAAAAAAATAATATAACAGAAAATACATTTATTGTTTGTTAACTAAATACATCCGAGTATGGAAGGAAATAATAATAATAATGCAGTAGTTGTGAATTGTACGGAAATACAAAAACATACGACGGAATATGATAACGTCTTATATAAACTACATTTAGCAACTAGGCGATCTGATTCAGTTGCTGATTTATCTGTATGGGATATTAAAAACCCACATGTTGCAGTGAAATTCGATCGTGCAAGTCAAGATAAATTAATTTTGGATTGCTTCATTGATGAAGAGACTTGGGGAAAACAAAATACATTAGAAAGTATACAAAAATTTGGCGTGCAATTTCCAAAAGATGGTTCTGGTATGAACTTTGTACATGGTGCACTACCAAGTGGTAAAATAGATCGCCCTAACGGTCCATGTACTTTAGTATGTGTATCGGTTGCTGTTGGACGCACTGCTATTGTACCAACAATGGTACCAGAAGTTGGTGAAATTGAAGATAATCACCCAACGAACAATACAAACACTGAAGGAAATAATGTGAATTCTTTTCCAACTGTTGACGAGACAAAATATGATAGTGTGTATCATACCATTCCAAAAACCGAAGAAGATGAAGTGTCTGATGAAGTTTACAGTGATGGTGGGAAATATACTTGGTCCTATTACATCAAAGATTCGGATAAAGTATTTCCAAAATATTTAATACGTTTCAATTATGAAGGGTCAGATATTACCGATAGTAAAATACAAATATGTGAAATGTGTGAAGAAAAACAAGCAGTATTATATTGTAGTGCTGATGATGCCAAATTGTGTGAAAGTTGCGATACGGAAATGCATAGTGCAAATAAAGTTGTTGCAAGGCATAAGCGTGTTCCATTGAAAGATTTCAAAAAGAAAAAACGACGTTTATCAATCATGCAAAGAAGAATGGGAGATACGTTGCAAATTTTCAATTCCAAATGCCCATTGCACCCACATGTTGATGTTGAATTTTATTGCCAAGCATGTGAAATTCCAGTATGCGTTCATTGTAAAATGGTTGGATCACATTCAAGTGGAGAAATGGGTTCACACAAATTGATTGGTATTGGCAGTGCATGGCAACAAGCGGTTGATATTGCTAACGTTCCAGATAAAATTTTGGATTCAAGAAAGAAACATATACAAAATCATTTATCATCTCTTTCAGAAAAATTAGAAGCAGTGAATGAAAATGCTACGGAACAGGATCAACATGTTAGACGTATTGCTAGAGTTGCTTTGACTCAAATTGCACGTGAGGCACAACAAAAAAGAGATCATATTCGCGCAGCTGAATTAGAATTATATCGCCAATTGCAAGAAATACATTGGAGTGAACATTTTTTGGATTTGCAACGTCAAGCTTTATTGCCAGTTGAATTTTTATCAACATGGAAAAGACATAAACGTATACGCGAGACATTGTATTCGTACAATGATGCATCGCCATTGGTTTTAAATGAAGTTCATCCTGATATCGTTGTAGATACGAAATCAGTTCAAGTATTAAGCAATGATAGTCTTGTATTAAATAATAATAAAGATGAGATGGAGGATGATGATGATGATGATGATAATAATAATAACGAAAATGATGGAACAAACGTTGAAGACATTGAAAAAAGTGGTATAAATATTAAAAGTAAATGCAATGATAACGATTTTGAAAACGATGAAGCTGGGCGTTTATCAATTGCACCATTAACCAATCGTTTTGCTACATTAAGTAAAGAATTTGGCCGTCGCCCATTAAGTAAAATTCAAGAGGATTACAATATCGGTAGTGTTAGTAGTAACAGCAAAGGGAATGAAGAAAATGATGCATGTAATGCTGTAAATCAATTATGGATGCAAACATTAGGTAAAACTGTTAAAAAACAGCAGCAGCCGATGCAACAATAGATTGAGTTTAATAAAATACACACATTTAAAACTCTGTTAAATATTTAAAAACTCTTCCTTTTTACTGCAGAATTTTTTTTTCTTCAAAACCTTTTTGCCTTTCTCTATACCCGCTACCCGCACGAACTGGTGAACTGGTTTGTATTTCATATCAAGTATCATAATATTTCTCTTAGATATATATGACATACCCTCATTTGCTAAACGAACCTCTCCCGTTACACACATGTATAAAAATTTTCTTCTCTCTCCTTCTTATTGTTTTGGCAATGGTGGTGCCTTTGGGCCAGATACGATTTTAGATGCACGTCTCATTTTTAAACTACTACGCCTTGGTGCTTGTACACGATCATTTGGCTTATGTACAAATGCTTCTTCTGCTTTTGCAAAAAATTGATTCCATGTAACTTCACCTTTTTTATCGACATCCATATCTTGAAATGCTTGTACTGCATCTTGTATTGCATTTTCACCAAAAATTTTAGCAATACTACTTCTTCTACCTTTTTTCACTGCTTTGACTAAATCTAATTGTGAAATCGCACCTTTTTTTTTTGTATCAATTTCATCATAAACTGAGCGATACAATAATTCACGTGTCATTGGCGGTGGTGTTGGTACAATTGCGCTTCCACCAATCGGCGCTGCTGCTGGGAAAGGTACAAAATCATTCTCGTCACCTTCATCATCTACTAAAAATGCTTCTTCACAATTCTTCGCAAATGTTGCATAATCTACTGCGCCTGTATCTTCTTCATCTAATTTTGAGAAAATATTCATAGCATGTGTGGTATTTTGATGACCAAATATCATTGCAATTGAACCACGACGATTACCCATTGCACGTGTTAAATCCCGTTGTGATATTTTACCTTTACCTTTTGTATCGATACTTTTAAATACGGATGAATATAATAAATGACGATTCATTGGTGGTGCAACTGGTACTTTGCCTTTTACAATAACAGCTGGTGCCTGACTATAATCATCATCTTTCTTTTCATATTTAGATACATGATTTGTAAATGCAAGTTCACAACCAGTGAAAAATTCTGCAAATGTTATACGACCATCACCAGTAGAGTCTAACATTGCAAATTTTTCTAATGCTTTCTCAGAACGTTGTGGACCAAATATCTTTGATAAATCACTACGTTTATTTTTCATAGCATTTATTAAATTTTTAACAGAAACATATCCTTTATTATCTTCATCACAATTGTTAAAGACACTTTTATATAACATTTCCCTTGTCATAGGTGGTGGTTGTGGTATATTTTGTACACCACCACCAACAGATTTAGCAGGTGCAGGCTTTAATCCTTCTGCTTCATGAATATCATATGATTTTTTTCCCTTTGCACCACCAATACTATTATTACTGGAAATATTTGTATGTGAAAACGCATGTTCAGCACCTTCAATAAATTGTTGCAAAGTAATTGCACCATTTCCATCTTTATCTAATTTACTAAATGCTTTTAATAGTTCATCACTTGATTTTTTACCAAAATATGCATGTAATTTTGTCTTTTCTTGATTTTCCATTACAAGTATCAGTGTATGCGGTGTAATTTTTGCCTCCCCATCATCGTTTTTTATATTGGACAAGATAGCTATATCGTTAAATATATCTTTTAATTTATCTTTTTTTTGATCCGTCTTTGTTTTCCAACTACCATTTTTATCTTTACGATATACATTATTGAATGACGTCATTTTGTGGTTGCGTGTAGTATCCTATATTATATATATAATCCGACGTATATTGATTGTTTTTGTTTTTTTTTTCGTGTATATTATAAAAAAGATATTTTTCGAAAAAATACATACATCAACAACTCTCCGTTATGCACACGCATATACATGCAAGCAGTATATTTAGTTCATTTAGGCCGAAATTATTTGTTCTATCTTGTCGTTCATTAGATTTATAAATTCATTTGGAAGCAAACGTAAATTAAATTTTAGTAGGATTTTTTTGGTGCTTTTTATTAAAAGAAATATTATTATATTATTTGTTGTGTAGACCAATTTAAATTCAATCTTAAGCATATTTCGATAATGACAGATAATATTACATTTTCACCAGCAGCTGGTACACAAATCGGTGGTGCGCACCCTGATTTCAATAATTGGTTAGTCGAAGTCAATCAACGTGAAGGTGAAGGTGATGCCATCATTTACGGTGCAGCAGATTCTTCATGTTCTCGTAGTTTATGGTTAATACGTGAATTGGAACACCGAAATGCCTTGAAAATAAAACATGTACCAATATTATCACCACGCCAATACAATGCTGAAACAGATAAAATTAATCCACATCGAAAAATGCCATTTTTAGATGATAAAGGAACTTATTTATTTGAAAGCATGGCAATCAATTTATATTTAGTGAAAAAATACGGGAGTGAAACTGATTTAGCAGCAAAAAATTTGCAAGAAGAAGCATCATTTTTAAAATGGAGTAGTAAGTACAAAATGATATATATACATATCCAGATATATAAAGCTGTATGTATATAGTATAGAAATTATTTCTAACCCCATCGTATTGTACACCTTTCATATATATTTTTATAGTATGGGCATCAAATGAGTTATTCATGCCAGTATGGGAATTAATAATTTGTGGGCCAGCAAGAGTAGATACAAACCATCCATGGTATACACATCCAGTTGTACGAAATCCAGATACACCTAATAAAAGAGGTTTAACAGGGGAACAACGTTATTTTAATTTATTTTCACATCCCAGATCAGCAATGAGAGAAGCAAAATTGACATCTGATTTTATACGTAAAATGACGGCGTTGGAAAAAGAATTACAAGGCAAAACATATCTTGTTGGAGAACGTTTTACGGTATGTGATTTAAATATATGTGCATATTTAGCATGGGTACGACATTTAGGGGAAGATGCATTAAGACCATTTCCAAATATTAAAAATTGGTTATATCGTTGTTCATTTGACCGTCCAACTAGTCCACAATATAAAGTTAATATTTATAATGGCCCATGGAGAATGTTTAAATCAGATGATGTTGTAGCAGAAATACGGGCACAGTTGTGATGAAGTATGCACAGATTATATTTTATAAAAGGGAAAGAGGTATATGAGGGTAGTGGGCGTGTGTGGGGGTATATATATTAAAGTGTGTTCTTCAAAATGTTTTTAATACACACGTAATTTATTCGTGACAATTCCGATAATCATATTATCAAACTTAATCTTCTATATCTCTATCATCTATCAGGTAATATAAATGTAGGATGTAGGATGTATAGGATCCGAACATTAAGTATATACATATAGTATTCTATATATCGTAATTTCCTATCAATACTATTAAATAGTGATATTACTATGCTAAAAATTTTAGGTATTATTATTATTTATGATCGTTGCGAAAACATGTATTTTATACTAAAAACAGGTACACATTAATACATCATACATCATATTGATGCATGTGGATCGAACAAGATAGAAAAATACAGATATATATATATACGGACGTAAGAAGATCTATATATTAACATGTCGAAACCAGTGAAAAAATTTACCGATGAGGAAATAACCCAATTGAAACAAGCGTTTGCATTGTTTGATTTAGATGGGAATGGATTTATAACAAACGATGAGTTAGGTACCGTTTTAAGAAAAATGGGACAAGAACCAACGGATGAAGAAGTTGAACAGATGATTGCTGAAATTGATGAGGATGGCGATGGTACTATCGATTTTGAAGAGTTTTGTGAATTGATGGAGAAACGAATGTCAGATGATAATACAGAAGCAGATATTATAGAAGTATTTAAAGTATTTGATAATGATGGTAGTGGTAATATTAGTGCGGAGGAGTTGAAACATATATTATGTAATTTAGAAGAACCATTAACAGCTGGTGAAGTTGAGTGGATAGTCGGTGAGGCTGATATAGATGGTGATGGTACTATATCATTTGATGAATTTAAAAAGATGATGATGAGTTGTGGTGCCGTTAGGTAAATATGTGTATATACATATGTTTGCATACGACTATTTCTTAGGAAAGATATAATGTAAAAAAAGAAATATCCTACCGTCTTATCCGCCAAACACACACACATTCAGTTGCTGTAAATATATAAATAAAAGATAAAATTTTGATGAGAGAGAGAGGGTGGATTTTAGAAATGAGAAAGAAGAGACGAACTCTCCAAAAAGAGACGGTGTGTAAAGACGAATAATAAAAAAATGCATTATATAATATAATGTAGTAATGTAATTATACACAATTATAAAACTTTACCCGCCGCACACACACCGTAAACAGAACAGAACTAATCACATTTTATTTCTTTATTTATTTCTTCCTTCCTACTTTTTTTTTTTTGTTTTACAAATTTTTAACAACCTCTCTCTCTTCATCTTTATTAATACAATCTACCACCACGATTGCCACTTCTACCAGTATTCACCATATGATTACCATCAATTCTTGTTGGTACACCACCTACTTGCACTGGTGGAGCATTTAAATTCACACGGCCATTGACAACTAATAATGGATTTGGCTTTTTCAATACTTCTTCATTTACACTAATACCATCCAAATATTGTTTCAAAATACTTTGTAAATCAGCATTTTCTTTTCTTAAACGATCACGTTGCCTTTCCACTGCTAATTTATCCAATAAAGCTTTATTGCTTTTTTTAAAGAAGTTTTCTAAATAATCCCATTCCTCAACATTCTTGTCGCCATTATACCCTTGTGAATTTATTTCTGGGTCGACATTAATAGGATCTGCATCTTCATCTGTTTTCCCAGCACCAGCCATTAATTTTCTTAACTCTTGGTTCTGTGCTTCCATCTCTTCTTGCTCATCTTCACGCTTCATTTCATCCTCTAATGGTGTACTTTCATAAAATGGCAATACTTTTTCACGTTCCGTTTCTAATTTTCTTGACATTTCCGCACGATGTATGACTTCACTTGCTAATTTCAATTTCTTATTCAACGCACCTTTCGTTTTATGTGCATTTTGCGTCAATTCCAACAATCGTTGTTTCTCCCCATCACGAAATTTATTCATACGTGCTTTTAAACTTTGAAAATGCCTTGAAATGGCATTTTTTTCCTCACGCAATGCTTTATTACGTTGGGAACATTCTTTATTATTAGTAGCAATTTTTGTCCTCCAATGTTGCAAGGTTAATTGTAAACGTTCAATTTTTAATATTTTAGTTTCAATATCTTTTGATAAATTTTGATCCTGCGTCGTTAAATATTTGAAATCTTGCGTACGTTGATCTGTATTTGTTAAATAATGTAAATGGGCTGCTTCAAAATGTCGTTCCAACTCTTCGATGTTACTTTCTAACGTTATCCGCAAGACATTTATATCTTCCAAATTTCTATTACGAATTTCTTCCCGTAACGTTTCATGTTCCGTCTTTGCTTCCTGTGCTCTTTCTTGTTCATCGGCTTCAACTGCTGCCATGATATCCATTAATTCTGTTTTTTCCATATTATGTTGCGTAATAATTTCCTCTCGTTCCGCATTGAATTCATCTTCCAATGTTCTT
Source organism: Stramenopiles sp. TOSAG23-2 (assembly GCA_900128395.1). NCBI lineage: Eukaryota > Stramenopiles sp. TOSAG23-2. Next base: position 19,317 of record LT649261.1, on the reverse strand, counting down.
AAATCGTTTTCAAATTCATTTTCTAACGCTAATAAACGTGAATCTTGTAAATCGATCAACGCATCAATATTTTGTAAATGTGCACGTAATGCCATTTGATATTGTTCCTCTGCTTCTTCCAAATCACGATCTAACATCTGAATAATTGCATCTTTACGATCCACATCACGTTCATGGTTTTGGGATAAAATTTCAATCTCCTTACGCAACGATTCAACCTTTGCTAAACGCATGATTTTTCTCCATTGATTTTGTATTTTTAACCTATTTGTTTTAGTAAAACCAAGTTCACGTTCCATCATAGCTTTGATTCTTTTTTTTGCATGTAATGCTTCTTTTTTACGTAGTTCCATTAATGCTTCGCGTTCCAACCTTGCAGCTAAATCTGCCTCTTCTTGCGAAGGTTTTAATTTTGCACTACCTTTTACTTTTTTACCTAAACGTACCATATTGTTTTCTCTTTTTTATTGTATTATATATTTTTTATATTATTATTATTAAATTTGTATTTACTAAAAAAAAAGAAACGTTTATTTTAATAAATAAATAAATGGATAATGTTTGTTATTTATTGTTGTATACACAGTGTGTAAATAATATATATATATCTGTATATGTTCGCTTAAACTTTCACACTAACAGTAACGGGGGGAAACGCGCACACAGAGAGAAGGGGAATAAAAAAGCAGATATAATATCGATGTACAACTAGCAATTGATAAATACAACCTTGTAGATATGTGATTGTTACATTCTTTTTGATATATATATATTTTATTTGGGATCAAAAATAAGACTAAGTACTATTGAAAAAGTATTGATAAAAAATGTTCAAGAAAGGAAACGCATCATCAACGGCTTTGCGGTAATAGATTTTTGATCACGACTATACTAATATATTGTACTTAATGGTAACCTCCCTAGCAAACTTCCGGTTAGGGTCCTTCACAGGTCACATCACACGGTACAGGTTAGCCAGTGATGTGATCATGGTAGATGCTATTTAAGTGCTAATATCTTCATGAAAATTATGTTTTGATAGTGGCAAACGGGCCAATTGTACTGATTAGTATACTATTTTTTTATGATTTGCATCCGCAGGTCACCGGCACAAAAGCACATGAAGAATTTTAGCCGAGTCTTAGAGAAAAAAAAACTATATTAATATATAGATTTTAACAAGTTTAATTCGTGTACCACACATGTGATAGTTCCACCTATCTATCCTACCACCACTGTGGTGGTAATCCGTGTATACCACGTATGGTGCATATGATGAAGAACTGAAAACCATTGTTCATGTTTTTTGATATATTAAATTGCCAAAAAGATGTATAATGTGTCTCTCCACTTTCTGTATATATATATATATTTTTTTTTTTCAATACGAAGTTGTCCAATATCTTATATCATTTTGGTCATAAACACTTGCAAAAATTGTATTGGTACCATTCCTAGAAAATCTTACCCCAGTAAAAATGGCACTTGGACTACTTGTGCTAAATGTTACCGTCATTGTTCTTGCTTTTTTAATTGCATTTCCTGTATTATCATCTGTATCATCCTCCTTTTGTACAGGAAGTTGCCATACATTTATAATAGAATCTTCCCCTACAGTTACAAATGAATCATTTGCTGGGTGCATATCAATGCCAGTAATAGCTCTTGAATGCCCGGCAATTTCAATAAACAAATTCTGATTACGTACATTAAAAACTCGTATATGCCCAGATGTGTATGTACTGACTACATAACCATTTTTTCCCACTAAACCTGTGCATGGATGACCATCGCCTTGGAATCGACATAATTCACCATAATTTTCAAATACATCCCATAATATAACATTTCCATAATCATCCCCACTTGCTAATATATTTTCAATATTGCACATTGCTGATATAGCATATTTATGACATGCTTTTGTAGCTTTTAAGTCTATTCCATCATCTGTAACATCAAATATGAAAATATGTCCAGTGGATGCACCAACGCATATCTGATTGCTAGCGGCAACACCAGATATACCTCTTGTAAAATACGAACCTTCAGGCTCTGAACCAAAATCAATTTCAGACGACTGCAAAGGAAATACATATTCTACTGTTTTACCATCAGCACCATATATTTGTATACCGCTATACGATGCACATACAAGATAATATCGACTACCGACTAAACACCACTCAACTTGCAAGCCATCAATCATATCTTTCAAACTATTTGTATTTGGTTCGGCGGTTACATTTCCACTTAAAGCTGCTTCTTGGAAAGAAATCAATTTACAACCTTTTAAAAAAACTGCTAAAGTACCATTGCAGGTTAAATTATTAAATAAAAAGGATGGCGACGTATTTACATTAATAACACCATATGCATTTTGATTATAAGACATGATGGAAAGGCACAAAGAGTGCGTTTGTTTGTATATATATATATATTATCAATTAACCAGTATGTATGTATTGTTGAATTATTATTAGCAACAACAACGTAATTCTATTATTTTTTTTCTAGAAACTAATAAAATTAAAAAGTATTATTCTATATATGTTGTATATTTTATATAATTTTAATTGTCATCATTTTAATTATATTAATTCAAATTTTAGTTCTTCTTCTTTTCAACAAAATTTCACACACACCTATAAATAACGAGAAATCAATATCATAAAATTTCAAATCGTATTTACGATTATACATATACATTTTTATAACAAATATAAAAACCATTTTCATTCTCATCATTATCAGACCCACATACATACACATACACTGTTACATGAAATTTTCCTACATTTTCATTGGAGTGTTATTACGTTTCATATTATTTTTATTTTTTCCATGTCCTATTATTACTGCCATTACAAATTGTAAAAACAATCTTAATTGCTCACTAAATGGTTTTTGCAAAAATGGTATTTGTATCTGTGATGAGCCATGGGGAGGTTCACGTTGTGGCGTTTTGCAATATAAATTAAACCAGCCTGTCACTGCACGTAATCTGTATCCACATAATGATAGTGATGCACCTAAATCTGGACCTTGTGTCACACCATCTGGTAGTTGTCGAGCTTTGAATACTTGGAATGGACCAATTATATATACCAATAAAAAATATCATATGTTCAATCCATTGTACAAACGTGGTAGTCTATTGCAAACACAAGATATGCTACATGGTATTGCAACTAATATTACTGGGCCATATAAATGGCATTCACAAAATCAAGGAAACATGGGAAGTAACCCAGCCTTTGTTTCATTTCAAGATGTAAATACAAACGTGACAAAATATTCGTTATGGGTTGGTGGAAATATCTATGTTTCAGATGATATTAATGGATATTTTGAAAAAATTAATTCACCACATTTTTCGAATCCAGCTCCTATTTTTTATAAAGGAAAATGGTACGCCACTGATCAAACTACAACAAAAATTTTAACTACTGACAAACTCGGTGGCACATGGACACATTATGCAGACATCAATGTGAAATTAAATCGTGGAGTACAAGAAGATCCCTTCATGTGGGTCGATCGTCGCGCTAATTGGCATATTATAAATCATGCATATGATACAAATGAATATACACATTGTGGTAAATCCACAGTGTCTGCACATTTGTTTAGTCAAGACAATGGAAAAACATGGTTCATGCTTCAAAATCCAAATATAGAACCATATTCACACACAGTTTCATATGAAGATGGAACGACACATACATACACAACTTTAGAAAGACCGAATTGCCATTTTAATGAAAAAGGAGAAATGACGCATATCAATTTAGCTGCTGATTTAATGACTCAAGATGCAGGTTGTAAATCATATGCCATTTGCCCAGCAAAAACTAAAATAGGAAATTATTGTGCATGTACAAATTGTAAATATGCTGATCATGCCGGGACAATTATCATTGCATTGGATGTGTGTGAAAAATGATGCCATGGGGAGGAGGGGGGCAAGAGAGATCTCGGGTATATATAAATATACAAAATATGTGTAATATAACTGGTACTTCAAAATTAAAAAATTTAGCTGGTGTTCTCGGTGCACAGATATTGTGTTTGCATTGGATGTGGAAAAAAGGGTGCCGGGGGGGGGGAGGGGGGCAAGAGAGATCTCGCGGGTATATATAAATATACAAAGTATGTGTGTAATATAAGTGTGATTTGTAAACACACACTAACACATTTCCCCATTTATTTTAAAGCTTTTGTGTGGTATTCATATTTTAATATTCATAAGAAAAATTTTAACGTAAAATCTCTTCAACTATTCCAATTCATCATTCACTAAACACACATCACACATCTCTCCCATTTATTTTAAAGCTTTTGTGGTATTCATATATCGTATATATATTTTTATAAAAGAAAAATTTTAACGTAAAATCTCTTCAACTATTCCAATTCATCATTCACTAAAACATCATGGCTAGGCGTTGTACCACCACTGATTTCAAGAAAATATTCCATTGCCTTTAATAATTTATCCTGTCGTACATTGTAAATTGGATGCGTTGGTTGTATTTGATCGACATGATCTAATTTGTTTTTATATACAATTGGTGATGTGTTGCTTACATTTCCAACACCATTTTGTGCAATTGATAAACCACTTAATGCATAACATGTATGGTAAAAATCTCTAAATTTACTAGGTTTATCTCTTAATCCACCATCATGTTGTTGACAACATAATAAAATATATTTTTGCAATGCTAATTGATCACAAATCAAATCACCTTGATTCCAAATATTGTTGATAACGTCATTGTTATTATTATTATTATTATCAACTGTTGGTGTTGAATATTTTCCATTAGTTGCTAAATATAACATTGCAGGTGTACTGCCTTGCCAAAACGAATAACAAGCATCTACTAACTTATGGGTACGACCTTGGTAACCACCTTCTTTTAACATTTGCCGTCGTGTGATCCAACGCAATAAACGTTTCATATTAATTAAGTTTGTTTGCTTTAAAATACATAATGATGCCAATCCACAAAATGTATAACCACCATGTGCTTCGTTAAATGGCTCGCCACCAAAACCACCTTCATATGTTTGGCATTGCGCAACCCATTCAGCCGTGCCTTTCACAAGTTCCGGGGTTAAAATATTTAAAATAGATGCAACTGCTAGAACTGTATATGTCGCGCGTACATCATTTTCGCCATCATCATGCATAGAAAATCCACCACTTGATACTTTTCTTGCTAAAAAAAATTGGTACATTTTTTTGCGATTAATCACATCATATGCTTTTTTCGTACCAATCGACATTAATGTTAAAATTCCACTATATGTTGGAGCACAATGAGATAATTGAAAAAAGCCACCGCCAAAGCCACCAGTATCATTGTTTTGATATTTTTCCAAAGTATCAACCACACGATCTTTCATTTTCTCTGTAATTTCCCCATTTAATAAAGATATGCTATGTATCATCCAATACATTAACCAAGGTTTACTAGCATCTAAAGCTGTGAAACCACGACCGAGCTTCTCTAAACCACGTTTGCAATATTTTACATGGCTATCCCGCAATAATAATGGGTTACTTGTAGTTGCATCCGATGAAGAATTGCCATTTTCTTCTGCATCTTTTTCCTGCGTATCTTCATATAAATATGCTAAGCATGATTCTTCACATTCTTGTTGTGCAATTGACGTTGTAGTAGGTACACCCTCATCATCATTTATATAGCTTTCACCCTCTTCTACAATAGTCACCGTTGGTGATGATAATAATTCTTCGTCCTTGTCCATCTTGTATGGCGTGTGTATATATATATATATATATACATATATGATTCTTTCAATATACAACATTGTGTAATCCTATTAGTTCTTTTCAATAATAGATTATATATATACATATATGATTCTTTCAATATACAACATTGTGTAATCCTATTAGTTCTTTTCAATAATAGATTAAGATGTATTCAATTTCTGGATTTGTTTATATTTTTTTTTTGTTGTTGGCATTAATTATATTAATATATAGGGATTCCATTTGAGTTTTAGACTACCGGTATCGAAAAGGATACCAAAAGTGGGCCCGACCATTCGTGTATAATAATAATGCTATTGAGATGCTATTTTAAAATAACAATACACACTATTGACTCTAGGAAAAGGAGTCGAGCGACCAAAAGTTAAAGTGGGTCATCCATCAGGTCTAATCTAGCCCAGCTAGCAAGCTAGGTCCTAGACGACTATTCATTTTTACATCAGGTTATCCCAACAAAATAATATACATACGTGTGTACGAATATTAATTAAAAAATGTACACACATATGTATATATATATATATACGTTATTGACGCTCTTTTTTACAATAATAAAAATTTTTTAAATCGTTCTTTATCCTCTAATTTCTTTGCACAAATTATAATATCGTTCTTAGGTGTGCATGATTTCGGTTCTAATGTAAACATCCATGTTTGATAATCGTTACCTTCCTCTCGTGCATGTAAGATTCGATCTAATTCAACCATACTTTTACATATACGTCTTGAATTTGAATTATCTTTCAATTCAATTGATTTAAAATTCTCACTTCTTGTTAAATTACCAATAGTTGTCTCATCAATTCCATCATGTCCACCAAAATCACCAGCACTTGCCAACGCATGATATTCGTTTTTAGTCAATATATTTTGAAATACTGTTGATTTGGGATATTCAATCGCATTTTCTTCACTTGTCTTCACATTATTTTTATATTTATTATCTTTCAAGACAACTTTACCAATACAACATGGACATGAAATGCATACAGCAGATTGTTCAAAACATTTTAAAAATGCTAAATCAGTTGCAACACCACATGCATGCAATGACATGCCTACATCAAATTTTCCATCATACTCTTCAATTTTTCCATGGTAAAAAGTTACATTTTTTAAACCTAAACGTTTACAACGTTCTTCCGCAATTTGTAAACTTTTTTGTTTCATATCTATTAAAATAAAATTACATTTTGGAAAATGATATGCTAAAGGTATAGATTGATGGCCACTCCCTGAGGCAAAATCACATACAATGCAATCATCAAATAGAAATGGTATTGTTAAAATCATCATGTTTATAATCTGTTCTCTTTTTCTTTTTTTACGATCATCCGGCACTGCTGCATCAACAGCGTTTGGTAAATTATGAAAATTAAATTTATTATTTATCAAGGAAAATCCATATGTTTTTTTATTACGTAATGGATTTTTACTATATAAAGTTTGAATAATCTTATTGTCAAGTTTAGTATTTAATTTTTTCAATGCTTCTAGATACACTGGTATTTCGTCCGTACGATAATAGGACGTATATTTCTTCTTCTTTTTTTTTCTTTTCTTATTATTTACATGAATTACATTCTGATTGATTATGATATTATTATGTATTGACATTATTTTTGGATATTTAACATATAAATTTAATTTATTACAATAATAATTTACATTCCTATGATTATTTGTAGCACTATTCATCGTATTGGTTCAGATTCGTAAATATAAGAAGTTGATGAAGGGGTGGGTGAGGAGGGTGAGAGATGCAGATACTCTCGAAGAAAGGATGATTGCCGTGTGTATGAATGCATTTGACTTTGTAGCTTTTATATTTTATTTTTTATATTTTTGTACATATGGATATCATTTTGTTAATTGTTATAATATTCTTATTCTAATTTTTATTATTGTTTTTTCTTTCAAGTATAAATATGCGTCATTTTGATAGGAAAGAATATTTTTCCAGATAGATAGAATGTGCGAATGATGATATAGAATAGATTGCATTAGCATTAATTCCTGGGCATTGTAATAGAATTAAATTAAAAAAACTGATTTTTATTAAATACATGTGGTACGATTTCTTAGACTCCGAAATCATATAGGAAAAGACCATATGGGAATTCGGTTTAAGTATGGACCATCGTATACTCCCCCGAAATCACCCCTACGCGAACAGGATTTGAATTATATAGTAATATTCTTATTCTAATTTTTATTATTGTTGTTTCTTTCAAGTATAAATATGCGTCATTTGATAGGAAAGAATATTTTTCAGATAGATAGAATGATGATAGAATAGATTGCATTAGCATTAATTCCTGGGCATTCCTGGGCATTGTAATAGAATTAAATTAAAAAAACTGATTTTTATTAAATACAATAGATAGAATGTGCGAATGATGATATAGAATAGATTGCATTAGCATTAATTCCTGGGCATTGTAATAGAATTAAATTAAAAAAACTGATTTTTATTAAATACAGATGTACGCATTTAGTATAATAATAATATACGCCTCGTAATATTTTTTAAATAGCAAATTGTTTAATATTCAAAAGAATCTTTTCATCCGTCTGAGATTTGGAGTTAGGTACAAGAGCCGCTGCTTCATAAAGTTGTAAATCACGAGCTTTAATCAATCGGTATTTTTTTGTATCATTATCCAAAAGTTAACTTTCAATTTTCTATCCTTACGTGAGGTTGCTTGGTTGCTTCAATAACTGTCCCTTATACTTCCTTTTTTAAATGTGTCATTGCCTGTTGTATAATCCTTCGTTAATTGTATGACTCTTCCAACAACACTCATTTCATCCCTAATGTCGTAGATATTTGTAGGGTATATATATATACATGATATATTAGGATATATGCATACCATCATATGATACCTGTATGATGAAACATCCTCTTACTTATAGTTAATACTTCTTCTGTTGTTGATTGCATACATTGCATCTCGTCTTCCAAATTTTTTAATAAATTGCTTTTCTGTAAATCTACAACCCCATTTGCAATTGTTTGCCATGTAACGTACAGCTGGTGTTTGTTCGATTAATCTTCTTCTTAAACTTCTTCCTCTTCCATTTTTTACCGAATGCATCAATCTTCTGTATCCACAAGCTTTTCGTAATTTTTTTTCATTTTTTTTATTGCATTTCATGCGACATTCGTTTGAACCTCCACAATAACCGCATAATCTTTGTTGTGTAAAATAACAATTTGCTGAAACTCTGCCTAATTTTCTACGTTTTACTGCAGTTGAAAGTCGTCGGTTACCACGATATAAGCAATCTCCACCATTTCGGCAATCTACCATACAACGTGCATCTTGTACACAATGACACATCTTATTTCTTTTATCCATCATTGTTTTTTCACAAAGGCCACCACAAGCTGTGCATCGTCTCATATCCGCTTTAATCAACCATTTTAGAACTGTCCAATGAGGGGCAGCACCAACATTTTCTTCTGCCTCATCCCAGTTGTATTCAGCACCTGCTTTGTATGGTCCTTTGTTGTATTCGCCGTATACACGACCACCACCAACATCATCATTAGCATCTTCATCCCAAGTATATTCAGCACCTGCTTTGTATGGTCCTTTGTTGTATTCGCCGTAAACTTTACCACCACCAACGTTTTCATCACTTTGGTCTTGGTTGTATTTCGCAATGTGGTTACGTAAAAGTTGATCGCCGTAAACTTTACCACCACCAACGTTTTCATCACTTTGGTCTTGGTTGTATTTCGCAATGTGGTTACGTAAAAGTTGATGTTTAGGACCATTGCTTTCTTCCTGGTCCATCTCGTCCCATCTGTGTGTAAATTCAATACCAACCTTATAACCATCTTGTGCTGTTGATGATACTACCATTGTAGTTGCTATCATCAAAACAATGATTCCATTTTTAAACATCTTGTAATAGTTGTTGTTGTTTGTTTTGTTGTTGTTTTTGTTGTTTGTTATTATTTCTTTAACTTTCGTATTATTGTTTATTAATAAACTTGTGTTGTTTATTAAATGTTCTTTTCGTTGGTTGTTCTGCTTTGTATGTGTAGAAATCTGCATTTCTACTATGTATATGTAAATAAAGCTTCAATAAATTTTATAGAAAGAAGAGCAATTAAAGATATTAGTAGCTGAAACAATATTGATATTTAATACTATTTCTATGCTATTATAGATATTTGTTCATCCGAATCACATGCACATGACGTGTGCACGTGTGCACTTGTGATGCCTATAAATGTGCTGAAAAATCATAAATATAATATGACTCGTATATTATAGTAAGTATGGTTTTAAATATACTATATGCAACCATAGTCGTCTATCAAATACCCTGTTATAGCCTGATTTAGAAAAATTTCATCATTATTATATACCTTAATTTCTACGGCTGTATATAATTCACAATATCTTGAAATATAATTCTAATACCTGATTTAGAAAAATTTCATCATTATTATATACCTTAATTTCTACGGCTGTATATAATTCACAATATCTTGAAATATAATTCTAATATAAATAATATCATACTACCGCACCTTGCTATTATACCAGGTAAAATACCTGTAAATAAATGAAATAAATGCAAATCTTTATTTATATATATAAAATGTTTAATAAAATTTAAAAAAGTTATCCTCCCAAAACAAACACAGCAAAAATGCTGAAAGCAAATGTACCTTTATTCATCCCATGCTGCGCCAACTTTCTTAAGTACCCGGTGATTTTAATTTCTGTATTGCATCCTCCCAATCTGTCATTTTTAAATTCAATGCAATCTTTTGTATTAAACGTTTCTCTGGACTACCGATGGAATTGTTTTCATCCTTTTTATCTTTTTCCACAGATAGCATATATTTAAATAGACGAAGTGATCTTTCACGACTATCTTTAATTTGTTTTTCTATTCTTTTTAATTCTTTCTCTTTTTCCTCTTCATTCATGTCCTCCTCTTCCTCTATTTCCTCGCTATTAATATTATTGTGGGTATCGTTGTTGTAAAATTAGAATATATTATTTTAAATATTACACCATATATAATCTTCAAACCGTTTTTTCTGTTACATATATATACACACTATTCGATTGTTGTAAAATTATGTTTAATATCCTCTCAAAAAAACTTCTTGTATTTAGATAGAAATATATATATGCATGACGACAACGACACTCATGTGTACGTGATCATTTGAATTTATTGATTAATTTTTATTTAGGATTATTATTATTATTAATTTTTTTGGCAAGCCCTGCCTAAATACAGGTACATGGGAATACCATTGAAATTGAAAGGATAGAGCTCTAGATGACATAGTAGTAGATCTATATATATTTTAAATGTACGCTACTTATAAATTTATAATTTAAATTTTTATTATTTCTAGTATGATATTCTATGACATACTATTATATATTACCTTAGGTATTATTATAATTAGTAGATCTATATATATTTTAAATGTACGCTTACTATAAATTTATAATTTAAATTTTTATTATTTCCTAGTATGATATTCTATGACATACTATTATATATTACCTTAGGTATTATTATAATACGGCGGACGGCTTACTCTTACAAACAATCTCCTTTGTCATATTGACATGTAGCTACGTTACAACCGCGGCCACTGGCATAATTGTATTGTCGATGCTCCGTTTTATTTGGCCTAATGCTAAGACTACTTGTGAACGCATATCTAAATGCAGGATCGACTGCGCGAAAAAAACTAACAATACTTGGGTCATCACAAATATTATCACTCAGATGTTTGTTTAAACACGTAGTGGCACACTGCTTTGTACATAAAGCCAGCTTATTAATACCATTTGGTAAATCGTAAGCAATCATTATTTCTTCGTTGTTCATATTAGAGCAAATACTATTTCCAGCAACATACAAGTCTTTCAAATTACGCAGATGACCGATTTTCGTTGGTAATTTCTCTAGTTTGTTGTTCCGCGCATCAATAAACTGCAAATTTGACATTGCATTTATATCATTTGGCAACTCTTCCAAGCCATTGTTTCGAACAGATAAATGTTTCATATTACGCAAATAAATAAATAATACATACAACTTAGAATCATGCAAATCATTAAAAGATAAATCCAATGTTTCCAGGGACTCTATATTCTCTAAGCCATGAACAGAACTTAACTTATTTGTATGAACAATAAGCTTTCTTAAATTTAAGTATTTTTCTCGCAATGATGAATTTGAAAGTTTCTTCAATTTATTCTGAAACAGTATTAAATTCAACAAAGAATTCAACTTCCCCATTGTTTCTGGCAACTCTTCTAATAAATTTTGGCTGGCATCAAAATCAATAAGAAATTTTAAATTGCCAATGCTTTCCGGCAATCGAGTTATACGATTTTGTGCTGTGTATTGGCATAACGGGAAATGGTAGATGATTATAAATATGTGTGTGTTAGGAAACTGTATAAGGAAGAAAACGTAACTGCGGATAATAATATTCACTTACATATCAGAATATGCAATAAATTATTTTCTAAACGACCAATTGATTCTGGTAACAATTTGATGTTGTTTCGAAATGCCACTAAACGAACCATGCTTTCCAATTCACCAATACAATGGGGCAACTCTTCCAACAAGTTTTGTGGCAAATAGAGGTACAATAAATTCTTCAAAGAGCAAATACTTTCCGGGAGTTTTTCAATAAAATTATTTTCAATATGCAACTTCACAAGTAACTGGTGATTAAATCCAAATGATTCTGGCAATCTGTGCAACCTGCCATCAGTAACTTTTAAAATCCTTAAGCTTTTCATGTACTTGCTATTACTCGGTAGCCTCGTGTGGTTATAGTCTGATAAGCTTACGTGCAAACAATCGCATGCTGGTTGAAATAAGTTTTGACAAAATGCTGCTTCTGATACACAATGTTTATACAAGTTTACATTCATCTCTTCGGTATCGTATATCTTAATGCATTCCTCGAAAAATGTTTTATTTCCAATTACTTGTAAACTTTGAGCTAAGGCAACTGAAAACATAAACCCAGAAACCATCAATAAGATCTCAATAGCAACACTACGGAATATACCATTGAAATGATGAAACTGCTTCTTTTCAACTAGAAGCAATGGCTCTGCTAATGAGGCTCGAAAGATAGAAAAGCGTCGTTTCATAGAACGTTCGTTGGCATCGGAGTTTGACTCGGTGGCACAATCCTTCTTTAATTGCTTTATTCGTATCAAATCGATTCTTATAAAATTGTTCATCACTTCCAGGATACGAAGCAATATAAAAAGAGTGGTTGGGACTGTCAAAATTATACTGGTTTCAACACTCAACGGTATATGGTAACCGTAATACAATAAAAAATTGGGAATGCATAAATACGCAAAATCGGCAATTATATGCCAAATTAACAGTCTATCTCGCGCAACTGTAGTGTCAACCAATCGCCAAGTTAAAATACCATTAATCAATGAGTCAGTACCTAAAATTCCAGCAAATATAACATTGAACACTGTTGGGAATGAACACGTATAAATATATACGATACTATAAAATTGATACGCCAGCTCATAAAATTTACAGAGATATAGTTGATGAATGTAATATTTACCATCCACAACATAAAATTCCAAGAAAAGTTTATACATGTAAAGTAATAGTGGACAATTTTTATCAATACTACTACTTTTTTCCTGGTTCATTTCTTTGCTTTGGCTACTTTCACGGCTGGCGCTACTGTTTGACATGTCTTGTAGTTCTAAGACGATAACATCGTCATCTTTGGAGGTATCCTTTTTATTTTTTTCTTTACGTTCAATACACAGTATATGCATTAACATGAGCACGTGATATTTTATGATGGGATACAGTGAAAATATTGATACTAAAAGATGCAAGAATACATATGGCCGCCCGAAAACTCTTAGGTACGCAGTACGCTCGTAATAAACAAAAAAATGCCCTGCACATACACTAAAAAGTAACAGCGAAAGAATAATAAGATCAGCGTTCAAAATTAACCCAATATAAGTTGATAACTTACCCTGTCGCGTAACTTTTTCTCTAGCCATGGCCACAATCGTTTCAAACGGAAGGAGTGTCGCGTCTATCCCGAAGCAACAAGCAACGAAGTGCGGTCTCTCCAACAATGCGATTCACCGCAAGTATTGTAATTCCTGTTCACACAATATATGTTGTGTTTTTTTTTTTTTTTAAATTTGACAGAAAGAATAATTGCACAATTCTTTTCTTTTTTTTTTGTTGTTGTTGGCTGGTTTTTAGCATTGCACCCATTGCTTTAGGTTGGCTGCTGCTGGTGGTTGGTGCTTTCTGGCTTTCTGGCTTTCCAGCTTTGCTGGTTTGCAAACTGGCAAACCAGCAACTGGCAAACCACCACATGAATCACGAAGTTCTTTTTGTTCATATACCTGTGGTAATATAATATATAGTGATAGTTGCCTCGTTACAAAACTTCGTTTAAGGTATTTGATCCTGTAAATTGTGGAGTCCACACCGATTTATAAATAAAAATTAAAACTACACAGTATAGGGAATAAATGAGATCAAAATTGGAGTTGTGTGAGAGTGATGTGTACATAAGTACAGTATATAAGGAATAGCTAAGAAACCTTCCCTTCTGGCCTTCTACTTCGGTACAGTACCTGGTACACTTCCTATAAATGAAATAAAAAACCTTTTTGATTGAAAATGTGCAAAAAAATTGAAACTGACATAACCAATGACCAGATGATCGATAATGACAAAAAACACATTCAAAATAATACAATTTCGAAAAATAATACAAATCATAAACAAATTCGACGACGTACATATGACACACACACACACATAGATATATACATATATATAATAAAGAATTGAATCGTTACCATATCCAGATTAAAACCTTTTATATAATCGTACGACATACTGTATATTGAATTGATATCATTACGGTGAAAGAAAGAAAATCAAAGAAAAAAAATCTACAGATAGCGTTGCGCTAGTACCACTGTTTGTAATTTTAGGTACTCCACCATAGAGCCATTCCAAAAAATAAGTCAATGCTACTGCCATCACCCTCAAACCTTATAATCTCTAATTTTAACAACAATGGAATGGCCTGTGAAAACATTATATTATACAAGGCAAATGCAATTGCCTTGCTACTATTAAATTTTTTCACATGAACATTTCGATTGGCCATAGCTAATTTAACGCCATAAAGTAATAGGGAAGCTTCCAAGCAAGTAATTATTAATCTAAACCAATCAGTCTCATTCGTGCCTGTATAGATTTCGCAATGTGCTCTGTAAATAAATATGTTTTTTTCGTCCACATCAAGAGTAGAAAATTTAAGCTGTGGTTCACTGGAATTATTCCACTCAACAATCGTCCAAACTATGCAATATATCATAGCAAATGATAAACCTATTACCGTTTTATAAACCATGTACCTAGCTTCTCTTGCGCCACGACGCTTACTCATTCTTCTATTAGAAGCCATTAAAAGTTTGGTTATTCAATACAACAGAGGCAATTTTGCCACCTTCTTCATATCGTTCAGCTGTAGTGGCAGCGGAGCATGTGTCTTCTGCGCACATTAGTTCTTCAGCCGGTGGAAAGTCTTTAAAGCAGTTGTTTGTGCACGCAGAAGAAATTATATTGGTAGGATCAGAGCTATACTTTTTTCCTGGATCGGATCCCCAACACCAAAAGGGACCTTTCTGGCCATCACACGTTTCGTCTGCTCTCTCCAGCCCAACCACAGTGCATGCTAGTGATAATGTACATGATGCCACGTGTACAACGACTGATGGTGATGTATATGTTGGTGAATATAAAAATGGTATTAGAGATGGAAAAGGTACATATACATATGGTAGTGGTAGTGTATATGTTGGTGACTTTAAAGATGGTAAATCCCATGGAAAAGGTACATATACGTATGATAGTGGTCATGTATATGTTGGTGAATTTAAAGATGATAAGAGACATGGAAAAGGTACTTGTACACATCCTGATGGTACTGTATATGTTGGCGAATATATAGGTGGTAAGATGCATGGAAAAGGTACATATACATATGCTAGTGGTAATGTATATGATGGTGACTTTAAAGATGGTATGATGCACGGAAAAGGTACAATGACATATGCTGATGGCGGTGTGTATGTTGGTGAATATAAAGATGGTAAACGAGTGATGGTGCGGTGAAAAGTATGATACACATGAAAGCGCGATTCATTAATTAATTTAGAAAAAAAACAGATTTTATTATTTTACTCTCTGTGTATTTATATTAAGGCTATTATCATACACAGTAATTAATTATTTATTCCCCTCGTTTGGTGTATGTTTAGGTGATGGGTGGTTAAATCGTTCAGTTGCCATAAATTTGACCCATCCGTCCGGCTTTTCCCATTGTGTTATCTCCTCCCGTTGATTATAATAATAAGGCCTGCCAGAATCATCTACAAGCTGCCACCATGTTCCCATTACTTTAGTATTTGGAGGTGGTTTTATATTTCTACGATTTGATTTTTTTTTCCTTCTACCACCACCAATTTTTTTCGGTTCTTTCATATTTTGTTGTTTTTGTTTATCTTTTGTTGTCGTCACTTCAACTTTAAGTTTTTCTTCTTCTTTTAAAACATCCTCCATTTCATCATGCTTTTGAATTCTTCCTTCTCCGTCTATATTTATATTATCAGAAAACGTCGCATCTATTTTCGACATTTCAATTGCAGACCCTAATTCCACCGTTTGTATCTCTAATGTTGATATCTCAGACATCATTGGATTTTGGGAATATTGCACAGAATATTTTTTTCGATCATCCTTTTTTTTCTTTCCTACTTTTGCACTATCAATCAATGTTTTAATGTAGCAAACAATCAATATGATGAACAATATTAAGGACAAGATCATGGTTGTTGTTGACATGAATTGAAGTAAAAGCCGTGTAAATTCTTTATCTGGATCTAACACTAAATTCGATGACAAGTAATTTGTTATCGCATACCAAGCTGTGCAAAAAAATGTATAAACTCGTACCGGTAATTTCCATCGTTCCTCCTCTACAAATGGTCTTGTTTTAAAATATGCAAATGTAGATATACAAAGAAGTAACATGTAGATAATCAAATATGCGAATACATCACGTTCTGCAAATATTTGATTGCACAACGTAGAAATAAATAATATCCCTAATTCCATTTGCCTTACCCAAAACCATTGAGGTAAATATGAATTTTGCAAAAAATATTTCCACATCGGTCTACCATCGAAAAAATTTGAAACTTTACTATCCCATGATGAAACATATTTTCGACGTACGTAAAAGATTGTCAACAAGCTAACAATTGGAAACAATACAACATGCAACACTCCAACCATTAGACCTAATATAAATGGCAATTTATGCTTTCCTACATAACATGTTACCAATGAATTCACGGCCAAGACATGAGTGGTATCCTGTCCTTCCACTATTGGGATGCAATGGCATATTTTCACTACTAAATTTGTCACTAATGGATACGATATACAAAGCCAAAACGCAGTCCCATGCCTTGCTTTGTTGATTGTATTACGACACCTTCGGCAATATTTCAAGCGCAGGCGCTTCGACATGGAAATTGATAAAAATGCAATTGTTACGATCGAAATCTGAAATAATGTTGTTTCTCGCCAAAAAGGTTCATTTATGCAATCTGGGCTGATAGGACCTGAAACGTCCATTTGAAATACAGCAAGAAACGTTGCAAAATAATCCATATATTTAGGTAATTTTCCTAATGATGCTCTTGATACTTGGCTTAACAACGCTACTGAAATGCAAACATATATCATAAATTCTTTTGCACGTGAAATTCCCTCCTTCAGGGTACCACCATTCCGTTTTAAAACGAGATATGAAACCAAAGTAATAACGATAAAGACTATGATTAATATTCCAAATAAATATGTCAAGGCAAGGAGAATGACTGTCGGTAGAGAAGACTTTCTTTTTGGGCAATTTTGACACTCGCGCGATCCTACCGGTTTGCTATAATAACCCCCTTGACACCCACCGCATTTTGGACCACCATATCCAACAGCACATACTTCCTTTTCCTCTGATTTTACAAAACCAAGACAACGTTCTGCTGGTACGGCGCAAGCCACGATCCTTACATTACTGACTTTTTCGCCATCAGGTGCAATGGAAGGCTCTACAGTAGATGCAAAACCAGGTAGTGCCCAAATTCTTTCACCACCTGGACACCTAGCACCTCTTGGGCATTCCTTACAATTTCCAGCAAAACCTACTGGGCAGCTTGCACTGGGATAATCACGATAATTATCAACAACAGCTTCGCATTCGGGATTGTTATGACAAGGATTTCGTATATAATGCACGGTTTTCTCATCACTAACAGGCATCAATTTGTTGCTGTTATCGATGTAATTGTAATTTATAACACGTAATGTTACGTCACATTCGACCATTTCAGGCGAGTCACAAAGTTGTGTTTTTGATGGTACGCCAATTTGAAGTATACGTCCATTTGCATTTATATTTAATTTCTCATTTAAAACACGATGTGAGTTAAGATACACGTGGGTTTTATTTGGAAAGAAAACTGGGCCATTCAACCTTTTGCTAGCTAAGATCGTAAACGTTTCACCGGCAAATAAAAACGTTTTTGTTTCCTCCTGTAGTTTATCAAAATCAAAATATGGTAGTAATATGTCATTGTTACTAACATCAAATAAATTAAAAAAATGATAATTAGTGCTACAGTTAACAATTGTTGAAGTTACACCATCGCCATTTGTATTATCTTTAACACCAATAATTGAAATATTATATTTCACTTTTACTTTATAATCAGCTGATACAATAGCATTACTTATTTGTTGGTGCGATTCTATTATTTCATCAATTTCTGTTATTTGTACTTCATTCGCATTTTTAGAATGACAATTAAATTGTAAATCGTTTTTACATTTAGGGTATACATAAACATCGGCGATTGCAAACGCCATCGAAGATAGAGATTCTGACTCGTATACTACTATTTCTTTTTCATTTGTATTGCTATCAATTGGAAAATCAATTAAACCACTTGAACATTTTCGGACATTATCTTGTTTAATAACAGTAGTAGTTGTTGTTATTATTATTGGCTGCTCTGTGGTAGATGATGTTGTTGTTGTTCCACAGCAATCGAGAGTTACATCATCTATGGTTGGGCAACATTTACCAGTGAGTCCTAAATTGTCACATACTGGATTATTAGAGCACAATGCGTCTGTTGCAACTGTAGTTGTAGGAAATTCTGTGGTTGTTGTTGTTGCTTGTTCTGTTGTAGTTATTGACGTTGTTGTTGCTTGTTCTGTAGTAGTTATTGGCATTGTTGTTGTTTGTACTGTAGTAGTTATTGACGTTGTTGTTGCTTGTTCTGTAGTGGTTATTGGCATTGTTGTTGTTTGTACTGTTGTAGTTATTGGCATTG
>LT649260.1:0-54609 GCA_900128395.1 Stramenopiles sp. TOSAG23-2 | reverse complement strand
ATGTTCTTCAAGGAAACAACAGATAGAGATATACATTCAATTTCATTGTTGTGTTTTTTTTTTTGTTGTTGTGTTTTTTTTTTGTTTGTGTTTGATACACATATAAATAGATAAAGACGTAGAAATAAATAAATATAAATTCATTTTTTCCAGTTGTTTTTTGACACACGTGAATAGATATATATATTTAAAAGGATGACACGAAAAAAAAGACCAAGTTCGGCACATGCAAGAACAACAAAAAATCAATTTCATTGTTGTGTTCTTTTTTTTGTTGTTGTTTTTTTTTTTGTTTGTGTTTGATACACATATAAATAGATAAAGAGGTAGGAAACAGCAGAAATAGATAGTTACAAATTCATTTTTTCCAGTTGTTTTTTGACATTTATATATATTTTAAAGGATGACACGAAAAAAAAGACCAAGTTCGGCACATGCAAGAACAACAAAAAAGCCAGCACCTATGACGGAGGAACGTGCCAAAGAAATATTAAATGAAAGTTCACCTAAATTATACAATAAATATAATAATAAAAATAATAATTACGATAATATGTTCAAGAACAATAGTAGAAGAAAATTACCATCTTCTCCACTTTTAAAACGACGTGAACGGAAAAACAACGTAAAATTTAAAACAAAATTATCAAATAATACTGTAAATGACGTGTCTGCCCTTGCACGGTTTGAAGCGTTGCGTTTACATTCTTTAGTTGATATGCCAGATTTACCTACATCTATATTAGGAGCAAGAAGTCAAGCAATAAAATTATTAGAAGAAATGAACGAACAAATTCCAAAGAAAAAGCAACAGAAACCTCAGTTACAACGATCACATAATCGGTATCCAGCAACTAGAATGACACCTAATTTTGCCGACGATGATTTGCCTAATAATTTCCCAGTCTTATCAGCATTATATTCAAATGAACGAACAAATTCCAAAGAAAAAGCAACAGAAACCTCAGTTACAACGATCACATAATCGGTATCCAGCAACTAGAATGACACCTAAATATGCCGACGATGATTTGCCTAATAATTTCCCAGTCTTATCAGCATTATATTCGTATGATTGTACAGAAAATATTACACATTTAAAAATGTTTAATGCTATTAATAATTTGCAACAACTTGAAGACAATACTATAGAAAAAAAGAATGGAAACAACATGCATAATAATAATAATAATAATAATAATAATAATAATAATAATAATACTAATAATAATAATAGAAATCAAGAGAAGCGTGATAGTGAGGATTATAAACCGAAATATAATAAAAATGAAGGGAAAAATGGTGGTAAGAATATTCAAAATACTATGAATTCATCAGTTACATTATCATCATTTCGCAAAGAATTTGAAACGTCAATACGTTATTATAATGAATAGTAATAATAATAATAATAATAATAATAATAATAATAATAATAATAGAAATCAAGAGAAGCGTGATAGTGAGGATTATAAACCGAAATATAATAAAAATGAAGGGAAAAATGGTGGTAAGAATATTCAAAATACTATGAATTCATCAGTTACATTATCATCATTTCGCAAAGAATTTGAAACGTCAATACGTTATTATAATGAATCATTACAAATAATATTATCATTTTATCAAAAAGTTACTGCACAATGTGCTTCTTTGTGTAAAGAACGTGGAGAGATTATGGCTAAAGTATTTTTATCATATATGAATCTTGTAAAAGAAACATATCAAAATACATGTAATATTTTATTTAAAAAGATGATAAATGGCAAGAAAGAACAAAATCGTCTAAATGAGAGTCAAATCAATCAAATAATATATTGGAAATCACTTGCAACTGGATTAAAGGAAACAAATGTTGATTTGCAAGGCGATGCGGATGCTGCATTTTTAGAATCAAATGATTTCATAAGTGCAACGGAACATTTAATCACTACCGTAGTAACAGTTAGTGAAAAATTTAAAATGGATCTTTTAGAACAATGTCGCAAAACTATTAGTCGAATTATGAGTAAATATACCACACGACAATTGACAAATGCAGAAACAGAGTTGTATAATGAAATTGAAGCAATTGATGAGGAATTGGTTAGTTTAAAAAATATTAAGAAAGGTACACACCCGGCATCTAAATGTAGAAATGCCGCAGATTTAATTGAATTATTATATACATTGCTTGGAAGATCAATTGCGATTATGAATCAAGCGGAACAATGTGGTCGTAAATATTTATCTACGACAGAACATGGACTAAAAAAAAACATGGATCACGTGGAACGTTTAACAACATTATCGAATGGTTTAAAAAAGCAACTTGCAGAACAAACAATCCAATTAAAAGATCAAGAGGAAGAATTAGTAACATCAAGACAGAAAATAAGTTTTTATCGTGCCGACAACAATGATATGAGGAAACATATAAAGGAATTAGATCGAGATTTAAAGATGGCAAATACGACAATTGAAAGCTATGAACATTTATTGGCTGGTAATAAAGACAATCTAAGGCATGTAAGTGTACAAACTGAACTTGTTGAAAAAAGAATAGAGAAGGAAAAAGTTGATGAGGATATTGATTTTGTTGCATTGGCAAGCAATCCATTTAAAATTGATTCGAATATTACAATGGTCGAACCAAAACATAAAAAATATAAGAAACGAAGAAAATCTCGCTCGGATCATTCTCATTTATCAAAAGCAAGTCATCAAGTAGAACAATTATTAGAAGCGGAAGGTACGTTTTTCGGCGCGCTAGCACAGGCATCAAAGCCGCCAAAACGTGTGTTCCTTAAAAAAGGAAAGAAAAAAACACGGGATCAACATGCTGTAAGCTTACTTAAACCTGATAAATTATTAAAACAAATTTTGGAATTGATTATATCTAAAATCAAAGCAGACGATGCGGATGATCGTATGTGTTTAAGTCGGCAAAATATGACTGATTACATATATGATTATTATTTAAATCAATATGGGACATTTGAAATTGCAGATAAACGTGTCGTATCATTGATGGCATCGGTGTCCACTCACCGCAATGTATCTCCTCGAGTTAGAGCCATTGAACGCTTTTGTATGCTTGGCCCAGGTCCATTTTTAGATGACAACGTGTTAAATTTCTACTTGTTATGTTGGGATAATTTTTTAAATTTACAGGGCAACAATACGCATGGAAGTATTTGGCATTCAATAGAACGCGGGGATTATGAAATTAGCCAATGGATTGGAATTAGCATTGCAAAACGTGTAATTGTGAAAAGTACGTTAAATTCAGACACAATGTCAGAGATAGGGCCATTTGCATTGCGATTACAACCGGTTGAAATTAAAGCTACAATGGAGCACATCGATGCTTTGCTTCCAACTACATTAGATGTTTTCATGGATGTTCTAGTAGCGGAATATTTAAAAGCAGGAAATCGTATGGAAGAGACATTGGATAAAATATATACCGAAAAAGCAGTGAAAGAGAAAAAGAAAGGATTGATGATCAATGAATTTAAATCATTATTGTTAGAAATTGATCCAACATTGCCACAAGTACGAATTACTACTATGTTTAGGAATGGATGCAAATCATCCTCTTCGAATGAATTTATGGATAGAAATGCGTTCAAAATATTTATTCGATCATCAAGGCGCTTGTTACAATATGTTAAAAACGATATGGATGATATCAAACGTAAGAAAAATGCTATATTCCGTAAAAATAAAGAGGATTTATTGGAATTGCAACAAGAATGGAATAGATCGATTGTTAGAATCGATAATGAATTATTGATTTTAGCAAAATGTGGTTGTGCTGTTATTGGTGATGATAAATATTATAATAAAGCACAGCGTTGTAAACATGCTTTTATGAAAGCTTTGAAAGCAGCCATTGTAGTAAATGATGCTAGTATTGGATGGGAATCGTATAATCATTTACTAGAAGCGTTAGAGCAAGGTATGAAATCTGTTTCAGAAAAAGCAATAGAAGAGGCAAGAAAAGAATTAGAAGAACAAAACGAGAAGGAAAAAATAAGAAAAGGAGGAAAACCAAGTATGTCTCGTAGTAATGCAAACAATCGTAGTAGTGATACGAAAAATTATGCAAGTACAATAAGACTTGGAAGCAGCGCCATGTGGACTAATATGTCTACTATGAATCGTGCACGTTTTAATGCGTAGATTTTCACAAAAAGAAAAAAAAGAGTTAAAAGAAGAGTTAAGGTGTTTTCGTTTTTTTCCCAACCTATCTACCATCCCAATGGATCGTAAATTAGTATACTAATATGTACTAATTGTGCAATCGATTTATTAAGTGTATATATTAGTATATGTAATAACCCAATCCCCAAATGAAGATATAGGGGTGCTGGGTTCGTAAAATCTGCCTATCAACCCTCCACCTGGATTTTACGTTAATATACTAACATGTATCAAAATGTTACCGAGTGATTTGTATGTACTTATTAATATATACAATACTCCTTCCCTGATGTAGATATAGGGAATCGGCCCGGTTTGCAGAAGAATAAAAATTATCAAAAAATTGCAAAATTGCATGAATGGAGGACACATTTACACACATGTGATAGACAAGTTTCTTCCCGTCTTCCCTCTGGTGTAATGACAAAAAAAAGACAATTTAATATAGATTAAATACATATTTATAAGATAACTACTATATTTTTATCCATTGTCGAATATACCACCCGACAACTCATACGCTTTTTTTTTCTTTTTTTCGAATCATTGGTTCCATTGGATAATTATATATAATTGACTCTTTAATTTACAATAATGATGACGAGAAAATGGGTACGACAATCAATAAACGTATATATCAGTGTTATCATAATATATATGTTAAAATTATTTGATAATGTTCACGGTATCGAATGGGATTGTGTTTCATCAACAAATACTGGGATATTTACACGGTCGATAAATTGTACGATTTCTGGAAATAATCATGTTGCTGTATCGAATACATTGGAAATTACAGGTTCAAATATAGATATATGTTAAATTCAACCATGTCCATACCAGAAAAACTTCTTGCAAAAAGTAAAGGAAGTTATTCTTTTATTGTAATTTCTGAATGGCTTGGATTACTTTTGTTTGTTGTTGCAATTAGTATTTTCGTATATCAAGTAAGTTTTTTTATATTTATTTTTTCCCCTATATTATAATTTTGCTAGAGATATATGAAAATATGTAAAAGAACTAACATTTAATTAAAAAATATTTTACTATTTTGTATAAATACACACACAATAAAATATAGACTTTAAAGATACAATATACATCTATAAAAGAAATGTATACGGAAATGAAAAGTAAATTTGCAAAATGGAAGCAAATAAAGAGAAAAAATGATGTAGAACTTACTACAAAGGAAAAAAATGAGCTTAAACCGGATAAAGATGGTTATATTCACAATCCAATCTTTAATGATAAATTTAATTATAAGGAATATTCAAATGAAATTTATGACAAATGAATTACATTGAGTATAAAACGACATTTTGTCCATATCAATTATATTGTTGTTGAAAATGAATTATATTAGAGGCAAATATATCGACATTATTGTTGTAACTGCCATGTGATAGCGGTTAATTGTTTTTCAGTATAAATCTGGCCAGTGATGAAAAAATACAAAAACTTGAAGAGTGTTGAAGATAATTAAAAAAAATTCTCCATCTCTCATCTCCTCAGGGAATCTCTATGATATATATATAATGATTAAATACTCTCTCTCGTAATTATTAAATTCGAACCGGTTCGTATTTAAATATACGGCGTATATAATTTTACGCACATGTAGGTTTTTTAATATTTTGCACCAGAATTTTTTAATTTTACTCATTACAAACTTCGTACACTCTGATAATTTCCTAATACTCCTTCAAAAGAATACATTTTTTGAGGAGATCATATAAAAATTTTTATAAATATTCATTTGGATGTACGATATCAACGACTAAAATAATTCGATCTTTTTTACCATCATGTTTTACAAAATGTTCAAACGAATCATCAAATACAAATACTTCCCCTTCTTTCCATTGATAGATTAATCTATTTGCAACGTTTATGCTGCATTTTTTTGGTTCTGGGATTGATATTCCTAAATGAATTCGTAAACGCCGAAAACTTGGTCCACAATGTGGTGTTATAACTGTACCAGGTGATAATTTAGAAAAATAAATCATTAAATCTAAACATGCATCATCATTACCACTACGACGACGACATTTATCTTTATTGAAACGTATTATTTTATCGAATATGGAACACGTAGTCTTAAAAATATGGCAGATATGTTTTTTATCATCATTATACATATTATTTTCATATATCCGTAGTTGATTCCATTTACCATTATTATGTAACATTTCATTTTCTAATTTAAATGATAATAATTCTTTATTATTGCTATTGTTAATATTCCTATTATTTTCATTAACACTTGAAGCGACAAATTGATATAATTCTTCTTTTATTTTACGATAATTCATTTCCAACATGGTAACAACTTTTTTTGGATAAAATTTTGTATTTGATGCTGGTATATGTGGTAAACTATTATATTTTGGCCGTCTATTATTTGATATAAATCTCCTTAATGGATGTGGCCATAATTTATATTCATATCCTTGCTCATAATAATCTTCCGCTTCATTCCCACGCTTCATTTTACGTAAAAGTCTACCAATACTATGATATACAGCATTCCATATTAAAAATTGATTGGACGATGATGATGATGATGATGATGATGCCGGGAGACTTTTTATAGTTTCAAATATCGATATTTTTTTTCCTTTCAATAAATCTATAGCTTTCAAATATTTCTCCAACGCATCGTTATTTCGTTTGTTATTATAATACTTTTCTAAATGAACTGCAAAGAAATACCATGCTTCTATATTATTTGGAT
Organism: Stramenopiles sp. TOSAG23-2; assembly: GCA_900128395.1. Taxonomy (NCBI): domain Eukaryota; species Stramenopiles sp. TOSAG23-2. The sequence goes on along the minus strand of LT649260.1, from coordinate 47,681 downwards.
CTTGTTCAATCCATTTTTTATGATAAGTCTTTGCCAAATTAAATTGTTTAGCTTTATTTGCTAAATGCGTAATCATACTAAATAATGCTAAATCTTCTTTTACATTGTGTTTACTGGCAATTATGAAATATTTTATCGCGTCTTTGAATTGACCTTGCTCTTGTTTAATGCTACCACGTCCCATATTAATTTCATATTTTATACGTGAAATGGATAAATTAGATAGATTTTTTTTTTGTTTTTCATTTTTTCGAGGTGTTGATGGATTTAGAAATATTTTATCTATCTTATCATAATACAAAAATGCTTGTTCAATTTTTCCTTGATAATGGTTTTCTGATGCTTTATGAAAAAATTGTTGAATATCATTAATATCTTGGTTTGATAATTGTTTTTGTTTATTATCAGAAAATGGTTCATTATTATTATTACTATTATTATTGGATGATAGTGAAATATTATAATAACTCTGATATATTATAATGCTTAAAATTAAAATGACAATTGGTATACTAAATGTGAATATTTTTTTTTCCATGATATTATTATTGGATGATAGTGAAATATTATAATAACTCTGATATATTATAATGCTTAAAATTAAAATGACAATTGGTATACTAAATGTGAATATTTTTTTTTCCATGATGATTCTATTCAATTATTGTTATGACGATCTCTCCATTTATGATTTAATAGTAATAATGATAAATGAACAAATAATATATATGATAATTCAAAGAAAAGAAATTTATAAAAAAATTCATGAAATCACATGGAAGCACGTTTACGTTGCTCATAAACATCTATACTTTTCATGAAAAAATTCAATAAAAAAATTCAATAAAATAAAGAAAAGAAAATAAAATAAAACACCTTTACCTTAACAAACACCTTAACCAAAAATAATAAAAAAATTGAAAAAACCTTAACCTTCTTTTTTGTAATTTTACATTTAAATAGGTATTTTTACTGCGTATTTGACTAATACATTTGGTACTAAAAAATTTGTTGTTTCTGATATCAACATGTCAACATCTATATTAACTATTATTAACACTACACACTATATACATCTATATTGCCATACACTCTTGTAATACTATACTATACTGTACTATTGTAAAACTTACTTCATCGATCAACTGCACATGCCGGCGCACGTGCCTATCGACTTGAAACGTTTGCTAAAAAAGAGCAGTTTTCGATACATGGCTATCGTTGCAACTATTTCATAATTGATTTTAGCAACCAATAACCATCACTCTTTTCATATAATATTTTTAGCAATTTTCCAGTTGTTTCCGAAATATTTCCATATATTCCCTTCGAAATTTCCAAAATTCTGGTTGAAAAATAACAAAACCTATTGAGATACGATTTTAGTTGTAGGGAACATGTCATAAAAATGACTCAATCTGAATTGTAAAATTTAACACTAATTATAATGTAACAAATTTTATTTAAATATTTCAATTTCACAGTCTTGGTAGATTTTGCTGTATAATTATCCCGAATAGGTTCATTTATGCACATAATGTATATATAGAAATAATTCCATCCATACCTGTTTAATCGTGATAATTGTCATGTCAATCTATACAAATACATAACGACACACTATTGAAAACACAAAAATACAATCAATGTCATTTTACATTTATATATTAAATAATATTTATTAATGCACATGAGAAGAGAGATAGATGAATAATCCGAAGTATGTTGATTAACGACACACTATTGAAAACACAAAAATACAATCAATGTCATTTTACATATATATATATGCAATATGCACATATTGATCGACGAGTTGTGGTAGAGAAACATATGTGTCCTATTCCTGTTGATTACGAGAAAAACAAAATATAAAGCATTCTACTTCTGTTTATTTGTAGCAATAGTCGAATCAATCAAGTTAAAAAAAAACAACCACGGTAGATTATATATTATATTTTTAAAATTATATTATTTTATATAAATTTTTATTTTATTATAAATTATGGCATCCTTTTTAGCTGTGAATGGTGGCAAACCAGTACGTGAGTCCAATTTACCATATGGTAAACAAACAATTGATGAAAATGATATCAAAGAAGTGGTGAAATGTATTACCGATCCATACTTAACAACTGGTCCACGTGTTGGAAAATTTGAACAAGATGTATGCGATTATACTGGTGCAAAGTATGGCGTAGCTGTTTGCAATGGTACTGCTGCTTTGCATGTTGCTGTGAATGCTGCTGGTATTACAAAAGGTGACGAAGTTATTGTCGCAGATGTTACTTTTGTTGCATCATCCAACTCTGTTCTTTATGAAGGCGCAACTGTAGTCTTTGCTGATGTCAACCCAGATACGCTTAATATCGATGTGGATAGTGTCGAAGGGTTGATCACGCCACGCACGAAAGCAATCATAGCAGTTGATATGTGTGGTCAACCAGTTGATTTAGATCCTCTACTTGAAATATGTAGACGTCATAATTTGATTTTAATTGAAGACGCTTCGCATGCACTTGGTGCAACTTACAAAGGACGTAAAGTTGGTAGCATCGCTGATTTGACAACATTAAGCTTCCATCCAGTGAAAAATATTACTACTGGAGAAGGTGGTATGATTGTGACTAACAATGAAGATTACTACAAACAAATGTGTATATTCCGTTCACATGGTATCAACCGTGATTATCGTGCACGGGAAGCACAAGCATCCCATCGTTATGATATGGTTAGTTTAGGATATAATTATCGTATTACTGATATGCAATGTGGATTGGGTTCCAGTCAAGTGAACAAAATTGACAAATTCATAAAACGCCGTAATGAAATTGCATCAATGTACAATGATGCATTCAGCAAATTCGATACAATCAACCCAATCGTTAACATACCTGATGTTTTAAATGCACATCATATATATGTTATCAGGATTGATTTGGAAAAATTATCATGTGATCGTGATGCATTTTACGTTGCTTTACGTAAGGAAAATATTGGTGTAAATGTTCATTACATGCCAGTCCATGCACATGCTTTTTACCAAAAAAATTTTGACGGTAAATATCCGTTAGAAACGACTTGTCCAAATGCAATGGCAACATACAGACAAATGATCACATTGCCATGTTTCCCATTGATGACGAACGATGATGTCAATGATGTTATTGCTGCAGTTGCAAAAATTTCCAATGCATATACAAAAACTGGTATTGAAATGCCGGTCACACCAGGTACAATGGCAGAAGGGGAAGTACGTCCAATCAAATTGATCACAAACTTCACCAAATCGAATGTATACCGCAGTGAAATTCACCAATTGATCCCAGGTGGCGCCCATACGTATTCAAAAGGCGATGATCAATTCCCAGAACGATCCCCAGCAGCAATTGCACGTGGAGATGGTTCTCACGTATGGGATATTGATGGTAATGAATATGTCGATTGCTCCATGGGGTTGACTAGTATCAGTCTAGGCCATGCATATAAACCTGTAATTGAAGAAGTCGTTAAACAACTATATTTAGGTGCAAATTTTCAACGTCCAGCAGATTTGGAAAGGAAATTAGCAAAAGAATTTCTAGCACAAATTCCAGGTCATGATCGTATTAAAATGGCAAAAAATGGTTCGACGGTAACAACTGCTGCTATGAAATTAGCACGCGGTTATACTGGCAGAAAATTGGTTGCAAGGCCACATAATCATCCATTTTACTCTTACGATGATTGGTTTATTTGCACTACGCCATGTGATTTTGGTATCCCAAAAGAAATTGCAGCTATGACAGTAACGTATGATAGTATGAATCCACAGTCATTGAGAGATTTGATTGCTAAATACCCAGATCAAATCGCTGGATTAATTACTGAGCCAGATTCCATTGCAGATGCATGTAAATATTCAAAAGAAGAAGTTGCTAAGGCACATCTAGAAATTGGACAAATTTGTAAAGAAAATGGTATTGTATTCATTGTGGATGAAATGGTTAGTGGTTATCGTTCCGGTTTCCCTGGTGCCACAACTGTATATGGTTATGATGCTGATATTTGCTGTTGGGGTAAATCCATTGGAAATGGTTATTCCTTCTGTGCAATGACAGGGAAAGCAGCAATTATGGATATTGGTGGCATAAAAAAACATTTTGATAAAGATGGAAAAGAATATCCACGTTTATTTTTATGCTCAACTACACATGGTGCTGAAGCACACGGCTTAGCCGCTGCATTAGCTGTAATACAAACATACCGTGACAATGATGTTATTGGGCATCAACATCGTATGGTAGCGCGTTTAGATGCTGGCATAAGGCAAGCTGTTATAGATGCTGGTATGGAAAAAAATATCCAAGTCATGAATAACACCTGGGTAAGCATTTCCATCTTTAAAGATAGTGAAGGTGTCTTTAATGCTGCATTAAGAACATTATTTTTGCAAGAGATGATTGCTCGTGGTGTTCTTTACCAAGGTATTTTTGTACCTTGTTATACACATACTGAAAAAGATATTGATTACATTATTCGTGCATATAAAGAATCATTAGTTGTATACAAAAAAGCATTGGATCAAGGAAATACAGATGGACTGTTAGTTGGCGAAGCATGTCAACCAGTATTCAGAAAATGGAATTAAATACAAAATGGACAAGCGACTAGTTAAAAAATCTCAGATGACGTGTAGTAATATTATGTACATATGTTTATATTTTTTTAATATAAAATAAATATGATACACGCGAGAAAGAAAAATTGTAAGCCAAGTAAGGGGAAAAGGGTGGCAAAGAGAGTTTTATTCAAAAAAAAGAAGAAGAATAATAATTAATAATTTAAGGAGAGGTATGATATGATGTACCACATGAAAAAATGTAAAAATTTAAAATATTTAAAATTTAAATTTTAAATTCTAAATAAAATGTGGTGTGTGTCATATTATACGACAACGTATTTCATATTTCATATTTACTCAAACTCTTTTCTTTCTCGTACATACTGCAACTACTGGTATGCATATATTACACACATCACACATCACACATATCATACGACTTCGTACTTTTTTACGAACAAAACGAACACGTATTAATTTATAAATACGACTACACTGAGAAATACGAACGAACTATAACTAATTTTTAATAAAAAAACAATTTTCACATATATATTTTACATATACATAAAATCTTCCTCACCACCAGGCATTCTTAGATGATCATTATCTGGCATACCACCAGTAAAACCACCTCTACCTCTACCATTCTGTGGAAAGCGTCTTGGACGTGGCACACCTGGACCAAATGGATCAAAACGTGCACCAGGGGGTACACCTGGAGGTACTTGGCCTCTACCACCACCAAATCGTGGATCTTGCATATTATTGCGTCCATTGAACATTGGATGATTTGGCCCAACTAAACTTCCACCACCACCACCACCACGTCCAACTCCACCCATCATACCACCTAAATTTGGACCTAAATCATCATGCCCTACATTTACTAATGGTGGTTGTATTGAAGGCATACCAACACCACCAAATGGATTCGTTGGTGGTATACGTAATGATGGGTTATTATTATTATCATTGCTTCTTTTTTGGCGTTTTTTATCATCCTCAACCTTCATATTGTTATTATTATTACTATTGCCATTACTTCCAGCAGTATTTAATATTTTCTTCACTAATTCTGTTTCTACGTTACCTCTTAAAATTTTCATACCATCTTTTTCTTTAAAACATGAATTTATAGCGCGTGCATATTGAAGCGTGCCATCAATCGTTTTGGCATTTAATTTTAATGTATCGTTTGGTATTTTGACATGGCTTTCAAGATATAAATTTGAGTTAGTCTCGAAATCATATACTTTACTATCTCCATCTATACCTACATGCAGTAAAATTTTACCATCTACTACAAGACCTTTTAAACCTATTCTAAAATTATCGATTTTTGGATGTGTATATGTAATAGAATAACCACCAGCTTTGTCTGACCAATCTGTTGGCAAAGCACCATTCGAACATTGGCACATAAAATTATTTTGTAAGAAAATAACATGCGTAAATAAAACTATTAAATCTTCACGAGATACAATTTCAGAACCCATAGCAGCGATAGTAGTACCTACGCCTTGATTCTCACCGATACATCCTCCCCTTGGGACACTTACCAACGCCAATACAGCCATGGTACGTTCTAGCGTCTTTTTCAACTGGTCCTTTACATATCCAGAATTTAATTTATCTATTTTAATCCTAGCTTTTCGTAATTGTTTAATAGCTAAACGTAATTGAACAGCGTCCAATGCCTTTGCTTGTTGTATTTCTTCTTCTACTATAGTCGATACATTTACCGTTAACGATGCCATATTGTTCTTACAATTACCTCTCTCACAAACAGACACAAAATGAATATATGATGTAAATGTTATTGTTTTCTTCCCTGATACACTATCGATATATACACTTTGCAATTTCATCCTTCAACAATATATATATATATATACTACTAAGTATAATAGTCTATGTTATTTGGGGGATCATAAAAAAATAATCATATTGAACATTGCTCGGATATATACAAAACTAGATATACCAAAATGGGAATAATGGTAATGTTAGATATAGAAACAATAATATAGATGTAATGTTGCGACTACTCCCAGGAAACTATCAGTAAAATAACACTAAGTTTCCTCAGGAGCATAGCATGTTTTTAGTATTTTATGGCAATGATGTCATCTCAAATGTTTTTTTTTTTTTGATATTTGGTGTTGGATATTTTCCATACAGATAATATATTGATGTATTTCTTAGTTCTTCATTTTTTTCGATTTAATTAAAAATGTTGGTGTTTTTTTCACTGTCTACCTATCAAATGACACATAATTTATACTTGAAAGCGGAAATTAGAATACTCCAATATACTCTTTTACTCTTACTCCTTATTCCTTACTCCTTATACTCATCGATTTCGGTTTCACACCTATCAAATGACTAAAATATGTAATACTTGAAAGTATACTCGCTCCGCTCCTCGATCCTGTCACTAATTAAAACGATACACTATTGTTTTTTAAAAATAGGATGTGTATAGCACTGTATTCGAAGATAATATACACATAGCATCATATCAATTTATATCCCTATCAGATTTTGTATTCTGGTATTCCAGAGCGAGTATACGAGTATACACGATTGTGTCGGGTAACTTTGAATGCGGAAATCGGAAATTAGAATATAATATATCAAAACAGCTCACTCATATCTCATCCCTTAATATTCGTGAGACGTAGACGTTAATATCTTCTGGGTTCTTGGTTGTTAGTTGTTAGTTTATATGACATAATATATATATCTGTAGTCGTCATTTGTCATTTGTCATATTTAAACTATTTTATTCAACAAACAAAACAAAATTTAGAAAGAAACAATAGTGCAATACAAAGTAAAGTAAATAACAAGATACGTTGATCGGGAATAATTAAGTTATATATTGTATACTCATATCCATCATCTGGTACTACAGTAATCTAGGTCCTATTACTAGACTTTTCAAAGAAAAAGTACTCCAGTTCTCCAGTTTAAGTTCCAGTCTATAAATATTTTTTTTATTTTAGGGATAAATAGGATTTATGCATTTTTAGTATACTATAAATTATCTTTAAGTACAAATCACCATAAATATCTTTTTTACATTAACATAGATTGATTGTTCACATATATATATATATTTGTTGGCTGTTGGCTTATACATTTTTTTTCTCTGTTCATTTTCTGTATATTCATGTAAAATAATAATAATAACAGCAACGACCATGTTTATATTAGTAGAGAGGAAAGATATCATCGTCGTCCAGCCGGAATATTTTGGTGATAATTTAGAAGATGTAATTAAATTTTTAATTAATGAAAAATATTCGAATAATATATTACAAGATGTTGGTTTAGTAGTATCGTTATATGATATCATCCAAATTGAGGAATCGCAGATATACCAAGGTGAAGGTTCGGCATATACTATGGTTAAATTCAGACTATTAGTATTTGGCCCATTCGTTGGCGAAGTATTGCAAGGCACTATTTATAAGCAAGACGAGGAAGGTGTCGTTGTAACATTATATCCTTTTTTTGACCACGTATATATTCAAGCTTCTCAATTACCAGCACCTTGTGTTTTTGACGGAAAAGAATGGGTGTGGAAATACAAAGGGACTGATTTTATATTGTTTACTGACGATATTGTAAATTTTAAAGTATATAAAACAGAATTTATAAATAAAAAGCAAAGCGCAAAACGGACATTGGCAACGGTGACAAGCCAACAGGAAGCCATACTTAAATATGAAGGTGTCAGCCCAACTATATCACGTTCCATTTCTCGACCTCGATCACGTAGCGTTAGTTTTGATATCCAACCAACAACAACAACAACAACTAATAATAATAATAACAATAATAATAATAATAATAATAATACATCAATATATCCACATCACCATATGTATACACAAAATGAAAGTTGCATGAAAATTCATGGACGTATGAATGAACCTGGTTTAGGTATTGTTGGATGGTGGAGACAAGAAGGCGATGAGGAGTGAGAAAGATGAGAAAAATAAAAAATTAAACAAAATATGATAATATGATAAATAGAATTGGAATGTCTTTGTGTTTTTAATAAATGATGTTTTATAAAAATGAAGAATATTTTAAGAGATATTGGTTCGTGTACTAAAAATATGTTTTTTTTTATGAAAAATTTTTTAGAGGTGTGCGCCCTTGTATTGGACTGGTGTGTGGAGACAAGAAAAAAGGCGAGAGATGAAAAACGTTTTTTTTGCCAGAGTCAAAAAGTGAGTAGTTTGTTGTTTGTTGTTCAGTGTGCGAAAAGTGTTATATTTCGTTAGATTTTTTTTACAATTTTTTACATGACTTTTTATCTAAACACCCCTGTATCATCATACTTTTTAGTTTCATGTTAAAAATACTTGTTTTCCCGACATACTCCCGTATATTTTAAAATACAATCTCAATACTGAAAATTACACGCGATGTCTTACTAACCATTCTGCTAATTCAACATGACCAGCAATCTCAGCAAGTCTTGACTGTGTGTGTGTGTATTTTATATTGTTAGAAGAGATGAAAAAGGTTAAAAAATATCATAAAGAATCTCTCTCTGTTTCTCTATATAAATATCTACTTACAGCTGTATGGCCTTTATTATCCATTACGTTACTCATAGGATCTATACCAATATCATCTTGTAACCATTCGCAAATATCTTTATGACCCGCCCATGCTGCCTTGTGTAATGTATGATGGCCTTGTAATTGAACCAATCGCACATCTAATTTTAAATCTTGATATAACCATTTACACATATTCAAATTTCCAGCTAAACAGGCAAAATGTATTGCATTGCAACCAAATATATTGATAATATGTGGATCACATTTATTTGCAACTAGCCATTTACACATATCAAATTCACCAGACCAAGCAGTCAAATGAAATGCAGATGTACCATCATTTGTAATACTATTTATATCCATGTTATACTCATCTAATAAATATTGACATATATGTATACGACCATTACGACTTGCCCAATGAAAAGCATTACGCCCACTACGTTTATCGCGATAATGTACGATATCATCCTTATCATATTTTATTTTACACCAATTTAATAAATATTTCAATATATCCAAATATCCAGAACCAGCACACCAATGTATACCATTTGATCCATTGTTATCTATATCATCAAGAACATTATAACTTCCATTATTTAATAGTTCTTTTACTGCTTGAAAATCACCATCTCTACATGCTGTCAAACCAGGATGTAATATTTTCTTTTTACGTAAAGCCATCGTAGCAGCAGCTGCAGCTGCTTTTTTTTTTGCTCGTATTTTACCTTGATGAAGTGTTATTTCACCTTTCCTACGTTTGCTAACACCATTTCCTCTTTGATTGTTATTATTTTGATTTGTTTTTTTACCATTGCTATTTAATACTACTAATTTTTCTGGATGAAATTTTAAACGTCTAACACCTTTAATACTAACAGCAACATGTGTAGATGTTTTTTGATTCAATCCTTTCGTTGCCGTTGTTGAATATGGTTCAGTGGATGAGACAACTTTTCCTTCAATCGAAATACCTTGCAATGCATCTTTTATGACATTTGCTAATGATGGCGTTGATGCATCAGATAGATCATGTTTTGGTGATTGCAAATGGGCACGTAATGGTCTGCCTTTTTTAAATGGTTGATTGCATAAAGGACATAAGAGAAACGTAACAGTAGAATTATTATTATCATCAGCTACATCATCGTTCGTTGTATTATTATTGTTTTCATTATTATTTACATTTTCATTTGTATTATTATTATTATTATTATTATTGGAAAATAATGAAGGGTTTTGTTTATTAAATGACACACTAGATCCATTATTATCACTAGATACACAAAAATATTCTTCCATGATATTTTTGGACAATAAATATTCATATGCTTCTTTTATAATGTAAAACATTTCATGATTATTATTATTATTATTATTTATCATACGATTTCGTTTATCTGGATGATAGATTCGACTTTTTAATAAATAGGCTTGTCTAATTTCTTTCTCATTATCTTGATTTTCTGTTAATCCTAATATATTTAATGCATCTAAACGCATTTGACCCTCGTTATTGTTACTCATTATTTGTAGTAGTAGTGATGATTAGGATTAGGAGGAAGAGGAGGAGGAGGATAAGCGGTGTAATGTTTTGAAGTAGTTAGTTGTGATGAATATAGTGATCAATATATCATGCACACATACTGATCCATCCAATTGGTATATATATATACCACCAATGTTTTTCAGACAATCTATTTTAGTATTTTTAAGGACTTTGTACCAGAAAAGTCCCGGTCCCAAAAAGTGCAAAAGTGGTATGAATCTATCATTACCTATCTAAGTCCACCACCAAAAATAATAAAACTATTCACTATGGAATTATTTTGCAGATGATCCAGGAGATCGTTTAGAATTTTATGTACTCTCATACTCAAAAATAAAACTATTTTATTCACTACTATATGGAAAAGGGATGGCACAATTATTTTGCAGATCGCTATATCTACAATTGAATGGAAATTAGAATACCGAAGACCGAAGACATTTTCTTAATCATTTATTTTTCACAGTGTAAGTCCACCAAATAACACCATTCGTGCATTCACTATTATTGTAACTTTAATGAATTTAAATTTAAAGGGAAGAATGGAAATTACCGAAATATATACCAAAGGCAACAACAATGTAAATCGTGATACATGTCTCGCTATTCCTGATTCCTGATATTCTGATGTGGGGATTGGGGACTGCGGACGTGATAATGCTAAATATATAATCTTTTGTTACAATGCTATACAGATGCTATTTTATTAAATCAATAGTGTACTGTTTTAAATAGTGACCAGGATCAATAATCTTTTGTTACAATGCTATACATATGCTATTTTATAAAATCAATAGTGTACTGTTTTAAATAGTGACCAGGATCAATAAGGCATGGACACAGCATTAAACTCCCTCCGACCACAAAAAAAGCCAACATTTTTCATTTTTCAAAAAAGCACACCTAAAAATTACAAAATGTTCTTCCAGAAGGTCAGTATGAAATTTACGTATAGTAATCTCATCATCCCCTATTAAAATTCCCGATAAAATAAGAAATAAATCATTTTAGAGTTGTTGACGTTAAAGATGGCAAATTATAATGTGTTTTATTTTTTTTTAACTTTTTTTTCCCAGACCCTTTAGTATATAAACATAGCATTACACACACAATTTCAGGGGGATTTACTACAATACCTTAAACTATACATGTAATGCTATTTAGATACTAGAGAGAAAGTCGAAAAAAATAAAAGAAATTTAAATTCACCATCTTTAATGCCAATAACTCTATGTTGTTTTCAGTTTTCAATAATTCTAATAATAAATAAAAAAATTACCACAATTTTTTTATTTTTTGGACTGACATCAATTACTTAAGTATAAAATATCGATTCAAAATTACATTATCAATCCATATTAATTTCTTAGACTATTAAATTACATGCCTATCAATATTTTTCCGATAGAATTTTTCTTCTAGAAGAAGAAACAAAGAGAAAAAGAAATCCCATCCAGAGATATATGTTGATACAGAAACAAATGCAAAGGTGATCACAACACATTGATGATAATAATTATTGCAATTTGTTTAGTGTCATTTAGAAAAACTGAAAAATATATAAAAGAAGATCAAAATATATTATATACACCAAGAAAAAAGACATTGATTGTATAAGATATATATATATATACATATAATAAATATAGTAATAAAAATTAATAAATATATATAATAATGTCTGTTATTGGAATTGATTTAGGTGGTGCGTATAGTGTTATTGCACAAGCACAAAAAGGTGGTATTAAAACCGTCTTAAATGGTGCATCGCAACGACGTAGCAGTACCCTTGTGTCCATCAGTGGCAAAGAACGTGCATTAGCTGCAAATGCGGATACTATGGTCAAATCAAATTACAAAAATACAGTATGGTACATCAATCGTTTAATTGGACGGAAATTAGGTTTACCAGATACGGAGAAAGAGTTATCGCTTTTACCATATGCTAAAATGTTCAGTGAAAGCAAAAAAACTCCTGGGGAATTGGTTGCAACATTACAAGTTGATGGCGAAGATGAAGAATTTACGGCTACGCAACTACTTGCTATGTTGATTGGACAACTCCAACGTGATGCCATTGCTGATACTCCAGGCGTGAAGACTTCCGATGTCGTGATAAGTGTTCCAGCTTGGTTTACCGATGCCCAACGACATGAAGTATTAGCTGCTTGTGAAATTGCAAATGTTGCATGTTTAGGGGTGATGAGTGATACCACTGCAGTGGCATTGAATTATGGCATTTGGAAAAATCAACGAAAAGCATTTGATGGCCAAGAAAATTTCTATACCATGTTCATAAATTGTGGTGCAACACAATACACTGTATCTATTGTACATTTTAAAACAGGTACTATGCGTGTACTTTCAACAACACATGATCGTTTCTTAGGTGGACGTATTATCGACATTGCAATTGCAAATAAATTAGTTGCAGAGTTTAAAGCAAAGACGGGCTTAGATGCGAGCAGGGAAGCGAATCCAAAAGCGTATATTAAATTATTAATTGCTGCAGGAAAAGCAAAGAAAAATTTAGCTGGTGGTATTCCATCGGTGAAAATAAATGTGGAATGCTTAATGAACGATAGGGATTTAGTGAATGTAACATTGACACGAGAGGAATTGGAAGAAATTTGCGCACCTTTAGCTGATCGTATGATAGTTCCAATACAACAAGCATTGAATGAAGTTGGCATTCAAAATAGTGATTTAAAAAGCATCGAAGCGACGGGAGGTACAATGCGCATGGCTCAATTTAAAAGGAAGATTGGTGGATTTTTCGGCCTTGAACCTGTTGAACCAAATTATGGATTAATGACAACTATGGATATGGATGAATCTGCAGGACATGGTTGTGCATTGCAATGTGCTATGATCTCACCAAAATTCAACGTAAAAGCCTTTGAGATCCAACATGGCACGCAATACCCAATAACAATTTCTTGGGACCAAACAGATGTAGTTGAAGCTGCAGATGAAAATAAAATGGAGGTGGAGGAAGAAGATGGCGGTGCAGGTGTAGAAAGTAAAGGTGTCAATTCCTTAACATTATTTTCTAAAAATGGTATCAGTGGTACAAGAAAAATCAACTTTCGTAGAAATAAAGTAAGTATAAAACATATTGATATACAAAACATAGACAGACAGACAGACATACCGACAGACAGACAGACAGACACACAAACACACCGACAGACAGACATAAACAGATACATATACATATTATAAATTTCATGTGTTTTTACGTGTTTACATGTGATATAACCTTCAGCACTCCATGTGTAAGGGCTTTGGTATGATGTCAAAATCCTAAGGAATTAGTGCAAGATGAAATTGGTGTCACATAACATTTAGTTACATTTTAGGCAATCTTTTTTGATTACATTACCTAATGTTACTATGATCGTGACACTACAATTTATATATATATATATAAACACAAAACTTGTGTCTTCTCTATTATTGCACATGTACAACTTTAACGTTACTAACAACAACAAATAAAATAAATATATTTTGTATAGCCATTCACGTTGGAAGCAACCTATGACGATGCTGTTGTCAGCAATGAGCAATTTCCAGGTGGCAATCAACATATTGCCAAATTTACTATTTCTGGTATGCCAGACAAAGGAACTGGTGGTGAAATTCCACGTATCCGAGTATTTTTAACTCAAGATCACAGTGGTGTATTACGTGCACAATCTGCTTTGTATATGGAAGAAAAAGTAGAGCAGCCAGAGGAGGAAGATGTTACTATGAAAGATGAAAGTAAAGAAGGTAATGAGGAAGCAGCTAAAAAGGAAGGTGAAGAAGGTGAGAAACCAAAGGAAGATGAAGCGAAAAAAACCGAGGAGGAAAATAAAAATGAGGAACCAAAGAAAAAGAAAAAGAAATTCAAGCGCGTTCAATTGAAAGTAGAAGCCGTTTACACTGGTATGCCAGCAAGGGAAGTTATAGTTGCTCAACAATCACGAGAAGCAAATATGGCACAAGTAGATCGCATCATACGCGAGACGCATGATGCGAGAAATGATTTGGAAACGTTTGTATACGACTTCCGTGATAAATTGGATAGACAACTTTCACAGTTTGCAACGGATGAAGAAAAACAAAATATAAACGACAGGTTAGCAAAGGAGGAAGATTGGCTTTATACGGAAGAGGCAGATGATGCGAAAAAAAAAGTTTTTGTGAACAAATTATCAGATTTAAAAGATTTAACAAAGCCAATCACGCAAAGAGAAGTGGAGTCGAACGGACGGCCAAATGCATGTAATCAATTGCGTATATTGACAGAATCCTTTTTAGGTCTTGTTAATGGGTCCGATGAGAAATATGCACATTTAACAGATGAAGACCGCGACGAGGTCCGTAATTGCTGCAATAGCGCACAGCAATGGTTATCCGACCAGCAAGAAAAACAGCAGATATTACCATTGTCAGCCGACCCAGTCTTATTAGTTGGAGATATTTCTAAGCGTTGGTCCGAAGTGGATAAGAAATGTAAACCTATTGTTAACAAAAAGAAACCAGAACCGGTAAAAGAGGAAGAAGCAACGAAAACTGATGAAGGCGCAACAAAAGAAAGTGGCGCTGAAGATGGCACAAAAACAGATGAAGGAAAGAAAACAGAGGGTGACGAAGGTGAAGATGCAAAGACTGATGGTGAAGCATCTAAGACCGAGGAAGGTGGTGAAGAAAAGCCAATGGATGTTGATAAGGAATGAAATAAGAAAGTCAAGATGTTAAAAAGAACTAGTAAAAAGAAAAGAAAGCGCGGAGGTTGGAGAAGTATGGTTAAATAAAATATGGTGTGTTCTTTTAAATTACATTTTGTGTCGAAAAATCTGAAAATTAAAGATATTACGAAGCGTTCGTACAAGAGAAAAAAATAAAAAAGAAAAAAGAAGGGAAAAGGCGTATGTGTGTGTGTGTATTGTGTACACTGTACACTGTACACAAATATATTATACGTACCGAAGTTACAGCTCAATGTATTCAAAGACAATCGTCTTGAGTCTTGAGAGGAAGAGTAAAAATATTTTTTTTAATATGTACGTAATGACATATTATTTGTACGTATATTAATAATGACTAAATTATAAAATAAAATATACTCGTAAAATTCCGTATAAAATTAATGCATTACTCTAACTTTTATTTTAAATCAATATTATCAATTAATTCTCTTCAAACACATCTTCTATCATACATCATCATCATAGTATTTACATATGTATATATTCTTTTGATGATCAATTCATTCTCTCTCATTCTCTTTTAAACTATCTTCTACATCATTAACCACACATTATATCATCTTACTTGTGTTTACAAGTATATTCTTTTGTTTCCGCATTATCCCGGAACCCGGGAGTAGATGCAATCTTATCACCGATATATTTTTAAATATCTTATAGATTTTAACCATCATTTTAAACATCATTATTATAATATATATATAAAAGATTATCATTATTTACCATCTACCTCATTTAGGCCCAGAATTTTTTCTTTGTTTCAATGATGGCTTCGACAGTGGTGCACTAGTTGTGTTGTTACTTGTGGTACCTCTAATAGCATTTACAGCATTTCTAGCAGAGCCAACCACTACATTTTTCGATTTAATCAAAGTCTTTCCGTCTTTCTTAATTTTCCTCTCAATAAAATCAGTTATTAGTTTTGAAACACATTTTTTAAACTCGTCTTTAGATTCAGGTTTTGTAGCATCCCATAGTTTAGGAGAAGACATATCCATATACAGATCACTGCCTAAATGAAAAGCAACAAGTGAAATCCACTCAGCTGGAGTTCTTTGTGTAGCATCCATGACTATAGGTATCATCATTTTATTTGGCCGTTGTTTTTTCAAAGCCGCGTAGACAAACTCCCTCCGACAATTGTCGGCATCGCCAGCAGGTGCTAATCCGCCTACTTTCTTCATATAATTTTCTGTAATAAAGGCTAAGAAGCAAGTAGATTGCGATATTCCCTTCTCCATTGCATCATCTAAACATCCACTCATTTCTTCTTCATCAAACCAAGTTACCAAGCCACTTTCCTTTAAAGCTTCATTAATAAGCTTGACTCTTTCATGATTTTTTACAGCAGTACCTTTGTCTGGGCATTTGAATGTCCCCCAGTCATGACTTAAAAACACATCATAAGCAAGTGTTGTTTCTACCGGTTTCACTTGTGAGACGACAGCTGCCGGCTTCTGTTTTTCCGGCTTGTTATTATTATTATTATTTGAACTAGATTGTTTTTGATTTCCCGAATTTGTAGTAGATGTGTCTTGTGGGTGGTTATACGTAGCTACCACACCTCCCCCTTTATTATAATGCTCAACTAGCTGTTTATAATCTTCCCGATTAGGGTTGAGCTTATACAATACACGTATTAATTTCTTCACATGCACGGGATGAATTCCAGCCGATACTAATACCAATTCGGATGGAGGATCGTCACCTATTACTTCTTCATAATAAAATTCATGAAAAATGAGACCCCCAGCGTAATCTTCAGCTTGTTCCTTCTTCTTCTCTTGGATTTTCGGTTTTGACCATAGTGTTTCCTGTAGCCATTTCACTAAATCATCATCATCGCCGTGATAACCATGACGAGAAAAATGCTCTACCTCAAACTGCCAAATGCCCGTATTTTCGTCATATTTATTGTTTTTATAGTTGCGTTTATTTGCAATACGCTGAATACGACGTTTAAAGCGCGCCATAATTTTTTTCTGTTCATCCTCACTAGCTTCTTTATTTTCTGTTTTAAACGTCACTACATTCGGGTACACATTTTCAAATGTAATTCTAGCAGGATTATTTAACTCTTCCCCAACCGCTGGTTCTTTCTCATGGAATTCATATAGGGAAACGTCACCATTTTGAATGTAAATAATATCATCAATTGCACCAACGCCAGTTAAATCCAATGGTGTTAACCAATGTATTTTCCCATACCCATTACGCCCGACAACAAAGTTTTCAACTTGAACTAAATCAAAGTTTGAATCTCGTTCGTTATTACCCTGTCTTCTATTAGTTAAATCCGGCAGGGTATAGTAACCTTGTTCAACAGCTTTCCGCCGTAAATATGCCGGGGCCGTTTTTGATTTTGGTGTAGCCAATAAATTTGGTGATGGTCTAGGCCAAGTAAAATTGTTACTATTCAAAGGCACAGGATCAACATCGTTTGGCGTTTTCATATATATTTCTAACCTTGAATTGTAAAATTCAGTATTTAAGATATCTAATAAACCACTAAGTAATTTGCATAAACGGGTTAAATTATCGTTCCTCGTATCATTGTTATCGCCTAATACATACACAGTAAAGCCATATTTTTCTTTCGTAATTACAAAGCCAATTTTTTCAATAGAAAATGCAGCCCATGATCTATACAATTCCGAGCCGTTCTCTTCCAGATCTTTAGATGAAAAGCTTCGTGCAATATTTTTAGGAGAATTGATATTTATTTCTGCTAATGTTGTTAATCGTGCAGCGTTTGGAGGAGCTATATCCATTTGTTGCAGTTGCAAGGAAAAATTATACTCCAAAGCCACAACTAAAAATCGACCAAAGATGCCATTTGGTACAAAATCTTTAAAAGAAATTTCTATAACCTTGTTTTTATTGGAATTCTCACTATTTATTTTACTAAGAATTGTTGCTTTCAACCTTTCATTACTTGGCAACAAATTTGGCACCATATATTCCAACAGAATGGAACCTTCTGCAGGAATTTTTAGCGGTACAATCAAGGCAAATGTTTGCATCAATGTTAACAGAAATTGTAGATTTGGCCTATCACCTCTCCACAAATGTCGCAATAAACGTTTACTTAAAATTCCTCTAGTAGTCAATTCAGTCCATTCTGCTGACATGGACATTGCTATTTGATCACGTGCCCTGGAATGCAACGCGGCTTCAGCACTGTACTCTCGTATAACGTCAGATATACGATCAACAATCCACTGTGGATCTAAGATAACTAATTTATTTAATTCCTCCCGATTTCCATAGTAAATGACTACACCTAGTTCATGAAAATGCTCCAACATGGCTTTTACTTCATCTTTATCAATTATTCCAGCTTCCCGACTCAGATCACAAACTTCATCAAAACTCAAATGTGCTATTTGTCGACTTTTCTTCTTTAATTCATCACAAACTTTCATCCATGGCATCGGATATTCATCTTGTATATATGATTCTTCTGCTATGGCTTGCGCCGCTTTGTTGCGCACACGTTTTATTATCTCATCATTATTATCCGTATTATCAACAGGGAAGAAACATAAAGTGTCTTCATCGTTTTGTATAATTCTCTGATCTTTAAAATGATTCGAAAATTCTAACTTTAACTTTTCAGATATTTCACGATGTTTATCTTTGTCTTTAATGATATCCTTGTGCGAGCCAATTAATAAAATTGGGGATCCTTTATCTTCCATTTTACTATCATTGTTATTATTGTTATGAAAGGTGGATCGGCCATATAATGCAATGGAATTCAACCAAAAATGAAGAAGTTTCATTGCTTTTGCATATTCATTCGAAGTTTCCGAATCAACAACTAATAATTTTTGCATGTCAAATAATACTAAATATACGCCAAATCTAGTTAAAAATAGATGATGTATTGCATAGAATATTTCTTGCCCCCCATAGTCCCAAACACCAAGCTTTAAACTATCACTTACTTTTAACAAGTTTTCTATGTTCATTTCACCATAATGTTTAATTATTTCGGGCGGCAATTGAGATGATGTTATTAATGGCTTTTTTGTGTTTGTAATTGTTGTGCCATTTTCCATATTATTATTATTATTTACATTTGATGTTTCAATATTTAGACTTGGTGGTGGTGTTTTTTTTTTAATCTTACCATTCATAGAATTAGTTTCTTCATCAATGTTTGCCTCATCCATATCAACATTGTCTTTCTTTGTTTCCATTTGGTTGATAGGTGTATTGTTATTATTACTATTATGATCTGCTCCACGTTCCAGCTCTTTGTTCAATGCCATCGCAGCTGCATGATCAAAATCACCTTCTGAATTTGGATCATTCTTTATAGACCTCCAAGCCTCTTCACTATTTAATCGATTTATGTTTACACTAAAATGGTTTACAATGCATTCATCTGTTTTTGCACCAATCGTGCTTTTCTCATCATGGCGAAATTCTTGACCCATTAAATTACGTAACGTACTAGTTTTTCCACTTCTACCTTCACCAACGATCATTAATTTAGACCTCATCCAAGGTTGGCTATTTTTCATTTTTAACACATCTCGTAATTTCCTCTTTGCTTTTTCTAATTCTTCATTTTTAGCCGTTGTATTCTTATTTACACGTTCGATTAAATCAACCATCAATTTACCGCTTTCGCTTTCTAACATTGTAGATTTAACTGTATTGATTACTTGCTCAACATTTTCCAACATATTTAATATTTCTGGATTATTGACTACAAAATCTCGTGGTCTTTCTCCCCTATTGTTTGGCACGTTTATCTGGTTTTTATCAAATGCTAACAAGGCCGGTATTATAGCCTTTAAACCCCTCCAACATGCAAGGCTCAATGGGGTATTTCCATTGCGTGTTTTTTCTTTAATGGCACCAGGATACGCTTTCAGTAACTCATATAAAATATCCAAACGATTGTCCTCACGAAGTCCAAAACAAAAACTATGCAGTGGATAACCACCACGATTATCTCTCACCAATACATTTTTTGGTGCATATTTTATTAATTTACGTATTGTCCTAATATCATCTCCCCTGTAACAACATGTATGTAATAATGTACGACCAGTCTTGATATCAATACTACCTAAAACTTTCTCCGTTGGTGAATTGTTGTCGATGTATTGTAAAATTTCCTCCGCTGGTCGATTTTCATGTATTAAATAATAAATTGGATAATTCCCTTTATAATCTGTGACATTTGCATTATTATTATTATTGTTGTTGTTGTTGTTTTTATTATTATTATTATCGGTGTTATTAACATTTTGTTGCTGTTCTTCGGATGACATTGGATGTTCTATTTCATATTTATCAAATTCTTCTTTTGAACATGTTTTCCCTAATATAAAATATCCGTCATATTCTTTCTCTCCATTAGGATCAAAGTAAATTCCTTTCCCATGTTGTTGGCCTTTCCTTAAAAATTGACCAACATATGAACCGCCATTAGGTGACTTAAATGTACCTTCTTTGATGATACCATTTACAAAGACACCTTCAAATTCAATGCCAGTTTTGTTCCGTACCATTTTACCATTTCCATGCATTTTATCATTTTCAAATTCACCAACATACACATCCCCGGTTGAAATGTTCATAGTACCACTACCATGTTTCTTCCCATTTTTAAAATCACCTTGATACGTCGTACCGTCTGGATATGTGATATTTCCGTGGCCATGTTGTTTATCACGAACCCAAAATCCTTTATATATACGCCCATTAGCTTCGACTAATTCACCAAATCCATGACTTAAACCTTTATCCCAGTCACCGTCATAATAAGCACCGTCTGGCCATGTATATTTCCCCTTACCTTGTGCCTTGCCACCTAACCAGCCTCCTACATACCCAGAGCCATCTTTTCCTTCACGTGTCACATGTTTTGGTTTATTATTATCCTCTTGTTCCGTTGACATATTTATATTAACAATTATAGCACACCCAAAAAATTAAAAAAAAAAAAATAAAATATTTTTTCTATCGTATATAGTATATATCCACACACACACACACACACACACACTAAAATGAATATTATTGATAGACTATTTACCAAATAAATAAAACAAACCTATATAAATACACGAAAGAACGAACGACGAACGATGCACAACGGTGGGCATACATTGCTCTTTTAATTTTTTAATTTAAAAAAAATAAAAAATAAAAAAGAAAAAAAAAAAAAAATTTTTGAAGTTTTTTCGGGATGTTTTTTCAATTTAGTATACTACCAAGCATATATACCTATCACAAAAACACTTTAGCCTGATCCATTTTTACCAGTAGAGGCAGTAGGCAGGTGGTGTTCTTTTGCTGGTGTGAAGGTTAAGGTGGGAAATGTGGTGTTTATGCTCAAAATACAAAAATACTGTATTCTTTCCCCCTTTTCTTTCCTATATAACAATAATATGAAATATTAATAATTTATGAAGAGATACTTATATATTTTCTAGATTATTTTAAATCAAGATCAATTCTAGATCATAAATGAAATTAATAACTTGTGTTGTATAAAATGAATTTATTGTGAAGAGATACTTATATATTTCTAGATTATTTTAAATCAATCATCAATTCTATCAATGTACGACAGCTTTTTTTTGCAATTCAGTACATTTTTCTTCTAATATATTCATTAAAGATTGATTAATAGTAACTTGTTGAAATACAACTTCAGCTGCTTCTACACTTTCACTTTTTTCTAATGCAATGCCTTTCAGTACATGTTGTTTTTCCCTTAAAGTTTTCCTTACTCCAATTACAGCATTTAATAAATTTTCAGCTTTTTCACTTAATGTTTCTTCTTCATTATTATTATTATTATTTGTTTCATTATTCTTTTTTCCATCACGATCATCATGAAACTGATCTGGATTTTCTTTTTCTACCTGCCTCAAAACGTAATTAATTCGTTCTAGAATATTTTCAACTGCTTGTAGTTGTTGCAATATTAAACGATGCGTAGATCGTAATAATTCTCTTCTTTCTTTCATACTATCTTTGCCACGAGCATGTCTAACTGCATTGATTGATTGATTCAAAAATTGATCATATTCCATTGGTACCTGTGGAGCGTAGCGTGTGAAAATGAGAGATGTGTTAGAGAGGATACCTATGTTGGGTTTAGGGAAATAGAATTTACACGTACCGTGCATAATAAAGAATCAGATTTATCAACTATGTGGTTTTGATTTGGGCATATAATCAATTTGCCACTGGAAGTGATTAATGCAACAGGCAATGTATTGTACTTTTCAGTAAAAACTTCCATTACATGTTTAAATGGTTTTCCAAATAGAAATGGTGGAATACCTTTGCGACGCAAAAATGATTCTCGTAATAAACTTTCAAAATCTTGAAGTTTTTCAACACGTGAAAGTGTAGATGCTGTTTTCGTGCGATATGCTTTTTCTCTTACATATGGATTGTTCATACTATTTTCATAATCATCATCATCTTCGTCTTCACTATTATTATCATTATCCATGTTATTTTCATCTCTTTCTCCTAAATTATCTGGACTATGCCTACTGAGTAAACCGAGTAAAGATATTAAATACGGATTATAAATTTGTTTAAAAAATAATCTTGATCCATCATATAGCTTTTGTAAATTGTAATTGAGACGGCAGATCTCAAAATTTAAACCGTGGTGATTTAGTATGGGAATAGCAGGTGTTATAATTTAATGCTCATTTAAACGTCGGGTTGGTGATTTAGTATGGGAATAACAGGTGGTATAATTTAATGCTGTGTATATATTATTGCAATAGACGTAGCACTAACACTAACAATTTCTACTCCTATCAAAATTTGTATGAGCTGTTTCCTATGTAACATGTATATTCTACTAAGTATAAATATGTCTCTCGCAATGATGTTATAATTTAATGCTGTGTATATATTATTGCGATAGACGTACTTAAATTATTAACATTAACAATTTCTACTCCTATCAAAATTTGTATTATCTGTTTCCTATGTAATATATATATTCTACTAAGTACAAATATGTCTATCGCAATAATATATACACAGCACTAAATTATAATACCTGCTATTCCCATACTAAATCACCAAACCCGACGTTTTAAATTTTGAGAGATCGACTGGATCTGCCGTCTCATTTACAAGGAAGCTTATAAATATATGTATGTGTGTGAAAAAAATTGAACAAAAGTATAAAAATATGATGTGTTTTATTATATTTGCTGTGGTGGTTGTTATATTTTTCTTCTCTCAGAAAAGTCCTTTCCCCACTACTAACACTCTTTTGTGCTCTTCTTCGAAATCAGGCGTGTATGATGTAATGTGGTAACATTCGTTTATGTCACCTCCCATCCTCTCTCTCTCTAATATGTAATACAAATATTTTTAAAATCAATAACTACCTACACCTCGTAATTGTTGTGAAACACGTATAATATCACCTAATACACCACATGCACCTTCTTTACCACCTTGCCCAGCACCAAATAAAATCAATGGAAATGTACTATGCCTTTCCGTTTTAAATGATGCAAACACTTCTTTACCACGTAAATTGTATAATGGACTTTCGTTTGAAATAATTTTTGGTCCAATTGTCGCCTTTGCTCTTGTTATAGTTTTATTATGATTTGAATCATTACTATATTCAATATTTATACAACCAGCAAACCGTATGACTTTATCTTTTTGATGACCATACAATTTCTGAAATGTTGTTTCATATTTTATAATATTTTTTTTCATTTCTTTATCTTCATCATTTGTCATTAATAAATTACTTAAATCTGGTGTTCCAAGGACATCTTCGGGTATCAACGGCGTAACTTCCACATCATCTACAGTCATCGCAACGCCAATTTGTCTTGCAATAACAACTAGTTTTCTAACAAAATCAAGACCTAACAAATCAACACGTGGATCTTCCTCCATATATTTATTCATACATGCTTTTTCAATAGCATTTGACAAACTTGTGCCTTGCGATATGTCGCATGTAATTGCATTCATGGATCCAGATAATGCACATTCCAATGATACTACGCGATCGCCTGTTTTTAACAACGATCGTAATGTTGATAATATTGGCAAAGATCCTCCAACGGTAGAATCAAAAAATAAATAAGCGCCTTTTGCAGATGTACCGAATGGTACAACATGATTGCTTTCACCATTTGCATTATCATAATAATTATTATTATCATCATCTGATGATGATGATGAAGAAGAAAATACCGGCGATGAAGAAGGCTTAGGTGACATAGAACCACAGTAATTTCGAGAGATTGTGCTATGACCACCAAATAAACGCGCAGATGCTGTCATTGGCAATACATTTTCACTTAATCCACAAATAGACATTGAACTGCTTAAAACGATGCTAATGCCGAGATCCAAACATCGTTTATATATTGCATTTTGTTGTTCACCATTGCGACCTGAACAATCAACAAATATAGGATTTGGTAAATCCTTTAAGAATTCAATAGCATGAAATAATTTTCCTTCAATTGTATCGCCGTTATTATTATTATTGTTATTACTATGGCGATCAGTTCTCAATAATGAATCCAAAGCATCTTTTAAACCTAATCCTTCTTTTTCAAACAAGCATCCATATTCACTAACAGTACCAACAACTTTTAATTGTACTTCTTGATCACGTTCCAACATATTCGCTTGTTCTTCTAACACTTTTATTAATGATGATGATGTTGTTCCAGAACCGTGTAAACCTTTTGTTCCAGCAACTATAACTAATGAACAACGTTGACATGATAAATTAAAGGATGAATGCACACCAAGTACTGCTCGTTGAGTCATAGCACCAGGTATTGTACATGTAAATGAATGTGATCCTTCCGCAACTGCTAATATATTTACACCTAATGCACCTAACGTACCAGTAAATCGTGCTGCTACATTTGTCATTTCCCGTATATTCCCTTGTACAACGCTTAACATGGTGACATTTTTAATAATATGTATTGGATCTAAATCTTTACTTTTAAACCATGCATCTAAATCTTTTCCTATTAATTTCTTACTTCGTTCTAATTCATTCATATGCACCAATACAACAACACTTTGGCCATGTGCAGCTTGTGATTCCATAAACACATTTACACCTGCTTCAGCTAAAATTTTAGAAATTTTACCACCAAATTGAAATAGATTCAATGCACCTTGCTCGCGTCTTGAAACAATTTCAATCATTGCTAATTTTTCTAATGATGTGACACATGTTGGTCGCTTATTTTTTACATTACTGTTATTATTATTATTACTACTACTATTATTATTATTATTGTCATCTTCATTGTCATCACTTGTTGGCTCTTTTAAACCATTACTAGATATTCTTGTACCTATCGCATCTGGTCTTCCAACACTATTTCGTATATACATTGGTACATTTGTTTCAATTAATGGTATAAATGTTCTTGGATGGAACATACCAGTTCCATAATCAGCTAATCCTAATGCTTCCCTATACGATAATTCTGCAACTGGTACAGCATCTTGTACTATACGTGGATCAGCAGTCATAACACCATCAACATCTGTATTAATCACTACTTTATTAGCACGTAATGCACCAGCTAATAATGTTGCGGTGTAATCTGATCCATTTCTACCTAATGTAGTTGTCCGTCCATCACATGTTTGCCCTACAAAACCAGTGCATACAACTACAGCGTCTCCCCATGCATGCCATAAATGATTTATATGTTGACAAGATTTTGCAAAATTAACTTTTGCTTGTCCAAAACTATCATCTGTTTCAACCCAACTTCTTGCATCGAGATAAATTGCATTTATATTTCTTGCATTTAAAATTTGAGTCATAATAAATGCAGAAAGACGTTCACCAAATGATAATGCAAAATCTAATGATACGGATGTACCTTCTTTCAATAAAGACATACCGCGTATAATTTTACGTAATGGATCTAAAAATTTACGTACTGATGCAACTTCACCACGACCGCTAACTGCTACTGCATTAGTAATAGCTAATTCCGCAACACGATCAACACATGCTAATGCTGCTTCTAAGTTACCAGCTGTTGCATAGTCAGCAGCATCTAATAACCAATCTGTAGTATTACCCTGAGCAGATACTACAACGGCTAGCTTTTCAGAATTTGTTTTATTGTTAGAAGCTAAACGTTCAATTGTTGATATAACAGAACGTAAACGTGATGGTGTACCAACGGAGGAACCACCAAATTTAAATACAGAATATACATTTTTTGGTGGTGGTTTATTATTATTATTATTACCATTTGGTTCGTTAGAGGAAGGTGTTAGAGGTGGTATGGTTGTTGATGCTAATGGTGGGCATATACCAGATAAGGCTAATTGATGATTTGCTTCAATTGCAGTATTTTTGTTATTGTTTGTATTATTGATATTTTTATTGTCGTCGTCTTCATCTACTGGTTGAATTTTTCTTTTTTTTGGTATATGGTTAAATGATGCATTTCTTTTGACACTTGGCACTGCTGCAGATGGAGATAACATGGGAAAATCCTGTATACCGTGTTTGTGGGAACGAAGTATATTTTGTACCTTCCAGCGGTTTTAGTGAAACGATAAAAATCCTGTACGTACCGTGTTTGTGGGCCAGGGATTTTGGTGAAACGTTAAAAAATCCTGTCTACCGTGTTATTACAACTTTCTGAAATGATTGGAGGACAAAAATATAATTGGTTTATTATTATATATATTATTATTATTGATGATGATTGGACAAGAATTCGTTTTATATGTGTGCATCACGATCATGGTGGCGTGGCAAAAAGCTGGAATGGCACAAAATGACGGATGACGGGTGTATTTTTTGATTAGAGTAAGAGTGGATGATTTCTGGGATTTCAAGGATTCAGGAGCTATTTCTATGCTGATGGAAAATATAGATCCTTTCGATTATTGCTAATGCTATTTTGGTATCCCAATGCTATTCCCTTGCTAAATAAGATATTAGTATATATATCAATAATTTCCAAATATCGATAATAGCCATTAAACCCTTATGTGAAAAACATAAGATAAAAAAACATGTGTTCATCATTTGAAGACATGCCGGTTTAGCTCAGATGGTAGAGCGTGGGTTTCGTAAGCCCAAGGTCGTCGGTTGTAAGTTTTCGAATAACTTTAAAAGTGACATAAATAACACTGCTAACATAGGAAAATCACAATATTAGCGATTCCGGCAGCTGGCTAAAATTTCTTTTTTTGTTTTTCAAAGTTCGCAATTCACCTTAAACCGGGGCCATTGGGAACATTGGGGCCTCATGGGGACATTCATCGGGGCCACTATAGTACTAGTGCTATAATAGGATTTTTTTAAAAATAGTATACTATGATAGTCGATACTGATATTTAAAATTTAAAGTCTGGGTGGGATGTTGCACGTGATCGCTATTTTTTGTTTTTAAGGGATATCAATATTAATATTAATATTAATATATCAATACGTATTTTCATACTTTCTACTGTATCCATGTACCTAATAATATAATAATTTTAATTATTACTTCAATTGTTGTTGTTGTTGCAATTACCACCAAGAGCTGGCAAGCTGGGCAAGCCTGGAAGGGCCCGTCGTCGTATATTTTATTAATATTCTAATTCCAATTATTATATTATATTTGTTTGTTTTATTATTTTATTTTTATTACTCTCTATTGTTTATTGTTGTTGTTTGTTGTTCTTTTGCGTCTTTTGAATATGAAAACTCCTCCGTTTGCTCTACACTTACCAAGAGAATCCAATTCAGTCGAAACCGAATTTGATACATCGAATAGACGCAATCTTCAAATGCTGCACTATGAAAATGGTGCACCAGACAAAATTTTGACAGACTCACAGCTGCAAGATGCGCTTAGGGAAACATTTGATAAACTTGGAGAAAGGAAGAAAGTACTAATCGTCCCACCAGACTACACCCGATTTCACTCGAATGCCGGAGTTGTCACGTCCTTTGCCTATCAATACTACGGCGAAAAAATAACTGATATAATGCCCGCCCTTGGCACACACAAGCCCATGACAGCAGAGCAACGTAAAAAAATGTTTGGCGATGATATTCCAGATTCAATTTTCCGAGTTCATGATTGGCGTAACGACGTTATAACGGTAGGCCACGTGCCAAAGGAACTAGTTGCCGCCGCGAGCGATGGCGCAGTGAACGAGCCTTGGCCAGCACAGGTGAATAAACTCCTCTGGGAGGGCGATCATGATTTAATTCTATCTATTGGACAAGTTGTTCCCCATGAAGTACTTGGAATGGCAAATCACAGCAAGAACATTTTCGTTGGCATAGGTGGCAGCGATGCAATAAACTTTAGCCACTTCATAGGTGCGTGTTATGGTATGGAAAAGATGATGGGGCAAGCTGCAAATCCTCTACGAAAAATTTTCGATTATGCTAGCGATAAATTTCTAAGCGAAAAACCCATTGTTTACATTTTGACAGTCCGAGGAAATGATGCATTATCACAGTCGTACGTTACACGTGGATTGTATATTGGTTCTGGAACTGAATGCTTCTATCGAGCGAGCAAACTAAGCCTTCAGTGCAACTTTTTTATGCTTGAAAAGCCAATTCATAAAGTTGTGGTCTACTTAGATCCAAACGAGTTTCATTCTACATGGCTGGGAAATAAAAGCATATATCGAACGAGAATGGCAATCGCAGACAAAGGCGAGCTAATAGTGCTTGCACCCGGCGTGAACACATTTGGAGAAGATCCCAAAATAGATGAGTTAATTAGAAAATATGGATACCGGACAACACCAGAAGTTATGGAACACGTGAAAAACAACCGAGATCTGATGAAGAATTTGAGCGCCGCCGCTCATTTAATACATGGAACATCCGAGGGCCGATTTCGCATTATCTACTGCCCTGGCAGTTTGACAAAAGAAGAGGTTGAAAGTGTGGGGTACGAGTATGGGGATATCTCAGCATACCTTGCTAAGTATAACCCGCAAACGCTGCAACCAGGGTGGAACACTTTGGAGAGTGGGGTGTCTTCCGACTTGGGCGAATGCCAAGAAGAAATTATCTATTTTATTCCTCAACCAGCTACTGGTTTATGGGCTTGGAGAGGAAAATTTGAGTAGGTCTTGACCAGCCGAGCCTCTGGAAATGATGAATTGTTCTTTCTGTTGGTATCATTAAGATACAAACAGTGGTTTGTATAGGGATTTTACCAGCAGTAGCAGCAGAAAAAAAAATGAAAAGAAAGTTTAAATCGATTATATATTAATTTCTAATCAATAATTTAAAATGATTTTAAGGTTACTAAGTATCCAGCTGTACTATCCAACGAACCTAAAAGGGACTACACATTATATATAGAAATAATTATATATGGAATAATTTAAAATGATTTTAAGTTTACTAAGATTCACGGCTGATCTATCGAATGAACCAAAAGGTTACTAACACATGTCGATTTTTATATATTATTTATTATAGTTCTCTTAACGCACACTGTAATTTAAAATGATTTTTAAGGTTACTAAGACTCACAGCTGATCTATCAAATGAACCCAATCAATTATCGTAATCGATTATACATTAATATAGGAGACTTCACTTTTCCACTAATTTCAAAAGGAGTTTTTCCACCCTTTCCAGTCTTGCTTCCATTTTCTTCAGGCGAATATCCATCGGTTTCATAACATGTCGAACATAGTTGCCTACTGTTTGGGATGCTTCTTTGTCCTTAAGCTCTTTATCGGTATGCTTATACGTGTTCCATATTCTTTCGTAAACAGCATGCTTCACAAAATAGTTAATTAACGCATTTGATTGCTTTTCCGTATGTTTCATACTAATAGCAAACACAGTCTCAACAATTAGCTTCAATGTTTCCAACGATTTTATTTTAGAATAGAAATTTCTCAACGTTTCTATCGGGATTTCTTAATTCACTACATAAATGATGTGCATGCATGCCTTTATTATTTGTTACAGAGAAGCTAAAATGGGAAATAAAAACTCTAATGCTTATGGTCGTATGTATATGAGGAGAAAAAGTTCTTGGAACAATTTGGAATAATGATGCCTTTCCACCTTTGTATTGATGGAAAAAAGCAGTGAAAAAGCGGAAAGTAGTCTGCGTCGTCAGACTCTTTCGTAAGCGGAAAGCGAAAATCTCCTAGAAAAACCTTAAATTACAAAGTACAACAGACTTTTTTCCATCCAAAAGAACAACAACTGCATCACCTACTACACTTAAAACCGTATTAGCTACTGTATTAAAATTCCAGAGGCCCGCAAAGATTGGCAATATTTTTTTCTATTGAGAAATAACATTACAGGTCTCTAAAATAGTATTCTTACTTTTATATTTTATATTTTATTGACATGTTTTAATACCCCATTTCTATATCCAACGAGCAAAAAATCAGGCATAAAAATATCTCTGTTATACCCCATTCTAATTCTGGAATTCTTGTGGCTTTTATAGTCCACCACACATCACACGTCATTATTATTATTATTAATATTTAATATATCTATTAATACACATCACCACAAACATATACATTATTACTATCAGTATTGGTATATAATTAACAGTATTATTTTTAGTATTACATATATATAAAGCAAGAACTATATAAGTAGATATACACTAAACATACACAGTGACCAGGATGAAATTTAAGAAAATGTCAAAGGTAGCACTATCTACGAAGATGAAAGTACGTGTATATTTTCGAATGGCGTTATTAGGCTGTTTGTTTTTATATTTCGCACCAAGTTTATCAACAATACACCCAAAAGGTACAAATGATATGTCAATTCGCCATTTGCAAACTCGTGCATTAAATGCTGCCAATTCATCAAGCGACAATACATTTTGTTGCAAAAGCCCAACAACTGAAGCTGACGTAAAAGATTGGCATGCATGTTGTAGTAGTACTACAACAGGTTACATTGCTACAGACAAGTGTACGAAAGGTGGAACGACGGATGTTTGTTACGATGAGGTTATGAGTGGAGGCCCATATTTCGAATGTATATCAAATTGGTACAAAAATCCAATTGTGCTAGATGAAGCTTGCGTCGGGGATTCTTTAACAACAGCATGCCTGGAACTGAAAAAGAAATGCTCAGATATGAGCTCATACCCTAGTATGGGTGGCGTTAATGGCTTTGGTCCTGGCGTCATTTTATATATCATATTACTATTTTACATGTTTACTGGTTTGGCTGTAATTTGTGATGAATACTTTGTACCATCCTTGGAAGTTTTGGCAGAGAAACTAGATGTGTCAGATGACGTCGCCGGGGCTACTTTGATGGCAGCAGGTGGTTCTGCACCAGAGTTATTTACTTCAATCATCGGAGTTTTCATTGCGCGAAGTGATGTTGGATTTAGTACAATTGTTGGTAGTGCCGTTTTTAACGTATTGTTTGTTATTGGGATGTGCGCTTTTTTTGCTAAAGAAATTTTAGTCTTAACAGGATGGCCAATAACTCGTGATAGTATTTACTATTCAATTACATTACTTCTGTTAGCAATGTTTTATGAATTTAATATATTTGGGGAGTCTTGCGAAATGAAAAGTGGCAAGACCCCTGCAAAATGCATCACGGCAATAGAAGCTATAGTACAATTTTTATTGTACGCTGGATATGTACTTTTAATGTCCCAAAATGAAAAGTTAAAAGTAAAATTTGCAAGTTGTAAGAAAAAAGCAGCATATAGAATGTCAAAAGTACAGGCGAGTATGCATGATATGACAGACAAAATAACCCACCACGATGACAAAGGGCACTCAAGCAAAGATAGACACGACAATAAAGATTTAGAAAGTGTACATGGCGGTAATGCTGGATTATCATTTCGTAATCGTCGTAAAAAAGATGCAAGGACACGTACCTCGGTACGTTTTCGTGCTGGTATTTTAGACATTTTAATGGGCGAGAAAGATACAATCGATAAAATGCGTGTGCAATCTGTATCTGGATTTCTAGGGGATTGCAAAGAAACGTTTGACCAATTTGATACAAATAAAAACGGAAATATTGATGCGAGTGCGTTAGGAAATGTGTTGGAAAAGTTGCTTAATGCAAAACCAAGTGACGATGAAGTAGCACGTATATTAAAATCAATGGTAACAAATACCGATACGGGTGGAGCAGAAGAAGTTACATTTGCAGAATTTGAGAAATGGTATAAAGATAGCGAACTTCGTGTTGATGCAGAGAGAGATCGAATATTTGCAGAGATAGATACAAAGAAACTTGGCTACTTAGCTGAAGCAGAATTTCGAGACGTTATGAAAAAGTTACATGTAAAAGAAAGAGATTTAACTGATGATGAAATTGCACATGGTTTAGAATTATTCGGTGGCCATGAAGGTAAAATTACAAAAGAGGATTTCAATGAATGGTACAAACACAATGTACTTCATACTCATTTACTAAGCGAGGAACAAAAATCTGCACATGATGATGAAATGCAAAAGCATGATGAACTAGAAGACCACGAGGATCCAGAAGAAGGTGTTAGCCTAGCTATGCCAGAAGGTACGTGCAACAGAATTGTTTGGGCTCTTTTGCTACCATTGAATGGATTGTTATATTTCACGGTGCCTGATGTACGTTGGGGTGGTGGTTGGGAAAAAACTTATATGGTTTCATTCTTTGGATCGATTGCTTGGATTGGGGCATATTCATATTTTATGGTATGGTCAGCAACAATTACTGGTGACTTGCTCGGAATTCCACAACCTGTTATGGGATTAACCATATTAGCTGCTGGTACTAGTGTGCCTGATTTAATTTCTAGTGTTATTGTAGCACGTCAAGGACATGGCGATATGGCGGTATCTAGTTCAATTGGGAGTAACATCTTTGATGTTACAGTAGGGTTGCCATTTCCATGGTTATTAGCATTAGCAGTATTTGGGGAACCTGTTGCTTTAGCAAACGATGGGACATTGTTTTTGTCTTTATTAATCTTGCTGCTGATGTTAGCGTCTGTTATTGGCGTTATTATTTATAGTAAATTTAGAATGACAAAAAGTTTAGGTATGGCGATGTTTGCCCTTTATGTCGTATTTGTCATACAAGACTTACTGCGGGTATACAAAGTCGTATAAAAGCATTAATATGATATAACGGTGCCATTAATATTAAAAATAAAAAAAAAAAAGAACAAAAAATATTCTATGTATGATATGTTAAAAAAACTAGAACATATGATGCATTGTATAGATTATATTCAGAGAGAGGGGTGGGGGGGTGGGGGGACGGTGTTTTAATCCACACACACCGATTATTTTTTTGACGAACCGTATTACGAATAGATAATATCATAGTATCATATATCATTAGTAATTAATGCATTTTAACTTTACGAATATATATGATATAATTATAATAATTTGAAGAGTAGGAATTATTATGAGTGTGTAAATTAAAAAAAAAAATAAATTATGCGTAAACTTTTAACTAAAATATTAGAGTAACACACCACACACAAATGATCGCGCGCGTATTTTAAATTTTATTTTTATACACACACACAATACTACACACGATATTTTTTTCTCCTTGTGTTTCTTCTCTCTCTTCTTTTTTCTTTACTTTACACTTGATTTTAATTTATCACTTTGACGCTTTAAAATATTTTTCATTGCATTTTTTATATCATTAGGTGCATTTCCATTTTCATATACATCTAATAAATCACTAGATGCTCTGCTATGCACTTCCTTATTTAAAGGTCCATCATCTTCCGTATTTCTACCTTTTGCCGTGATTAATGCATTTGCACTCATACAAGCACCAAGTGTTGCCCTGGCATTCATTTTATTTTTAAAATGTACAGCTTGTACGAAATGTCGTCTTGCAGCACGTATTTTATCAATACCACCAATAGAATAAAGCAACTCCGCATATCTTGTATGTAAAAGATAGTTATGAGGGTCACCAAGTATTAATTCCTCATAACAATATGCTGCTTCGTTCATTTGACCTAATGAATGTTGTAAATTTCCTAATTCTTGCCAACCACCAACATCAGCTGAAAAATTTTTCATATAATCCGTCAACATCATAACAGCAGCCCTATAATCACCCTTTGCACGTAAAATACTAACTTGTCGTTTTAATGCAAGTGTATTCGCTTCGCTTTTATCAAGCATATTATTATAAATTTTATTAGCTTCATCGTATTCCCCTTTTGCCTCGTGAACCATACCTTTTAATCGCGCAACACGTGCGCTATCGGGCCAGCGTACTTCCAATAATTTTACATATTGATCCGCAATGCTTGTTTCCCCGAAATCCAATGCAGCTACACATGTTTGTTCATATACATCCCATCGTGCTGGACCTAGTTTACTTTGATGTTCACTAAGTAAATATATACCATAATTAATAACTGTACGTGGTTTACGTATATGATGAAAACGTATATGATTTAAGACATCCAATGCATCTTTCCACCCACCATTGCTTTTGGCCCTTTCTGCCTTTGTTTCTAATTTTGCTAATTCAATTAATTCCGCCATTTGTGTTGTTGTTATTATAATATCTATATCTCCTTCTTTTTTTTCTTCTTTGACTTTGTTCATCTATTATATTATTAATTTTATATATATACGTATATATATCTTTTTGGAATAATAATACTAGGTAGTTGTTTATTCATATTCATCATCATTCCCAAAAATAGCATCATTGCACCATTATTATTTTATTAGCACATTGAGTGGATGAAGGGGAATATTGATTTATAGATTTAGTATATATTTAGTATACCTATATTTATATAGGAATATGTTGGATAATTCAAAAACTCCAAAAACGTTAATTTGGATGAAAATAAGAAATATCCGATTTTATGACATTCATATTATCTCCCTATATAAAAATTTATTGGTACACTAAAAGCTATACGTATTACTTCTTGCTTCTTCGAAACTGTCACTGGAACCGATGTGTATAGCTAAGCCTATCGCCATAGTATAATAATTACAAGTTGTAGTAATGTCTGTTGAAAAAATAATAATATATACTTTTATTATTTACATATGTGCATATATATGTATAATAATTATATTAAACAGTGTGTACTTCCATGGGACAAAATAAACTTGATGCAATATATTACGTATATATATTCCCCGTTTGTAGAGACCACATAAAAAGGATTACGCAAGAATAGCAAGTAATTATATATATTTTATAGAGAGATATATTGCCTTGTTTAAAAGATATTTATAAACATAGTATTTACATCATTATGTCGAAGGAAAATGAACAAGTACCAGAACAATTAGCATCTGCGTTAGATATATTGCCTTGTTTAAAAGATATTTATAAACATAGTATTTACATCATTATGTCGAAGGAAAATGAACAAGTACCAGAACAATTAGCATCTGCGTTAGATGAAAATACTTTTATTACTGCGTTAGAAAAAGAAGCATCAAAAGCAACGGAAGATGCATTAAAAACAATATATCAACCGCAAGGATATGGCAATGTACAGGATTTGCATGGGAAAGTAACGCATATTGTTCAAAATTTGAGCGATAAGCTTGGAATGGTATTGAAGAAGCAAGAAAAAGATTTTTTATCTGCATATCGTGCCCATATGTATAATGTACAAAAAGAGTTACAAAACTTACGAAGTAAAGTTGATGAAGCAGAGTTAGCTATGAAGAAAGATGCTAAAATTGTTGGTTTGCAAAAAGAACGCAATTGGTTCAGAAAAGAAGCATTGCGATTGGATGGGTTTGCAACGAATATTAAAAAAGATTTGAAATTCATGAGAGAAAAATTAGTAACCATTGAGGAAGATAGGAACTGGCTTGAGAAACAATTAAAAGCTAGTAAAAAACAAAATAAACTTTTACGTGCTGAACTAGAAATACGTTGAGAAAAATTAGTAACCATTGAGGAAGATAGGAACTGGCTTGAGAAACAATTAAAAGCTAGTAAAAAACAAAATAAACTTTTACGTGCTGAACTAGAAATACGTTTAAGCTCCACACCAGTGCATACACCGATTGATGATCCTAGGGCAATGTCACCAATGTTTCCACCAACAAGAGATAGCAATCGACGCTCGATGACAACTACGCCTAGCATGGGATTCCGTAAAAATGATAATAGTAATCGTGGAATGAATCGCAATGCATCGTATAATCCAAATCGTAAAAGTATTGGACAAGAAAAATTAATAAAAGAAAACAAAGAGAAAAAAGAAGAAATACGAATGTTAAAAAGGCAATTGAAAAATGCGCAGAATGAAATGATTAAAATGCGTGCTGCAGATGTTGGTGGGCAGCAAGAGCGCTCTTCGTTAGAGGAATTGTTTTTACGTTGCGTTGATACTATTAAAAAAGATGTGGAAAGACGCAAAGCAAATCCATCTACAGGATTTAAACCAACACAGTTAGCTCGTAAAGATAGTCATGGTGCATCAAACAACGGTCGCGTATCACCACCTATTAAATTGAATCAATTCACGCAAATGGATCGTCGTCGTGTAATTGAAGAATTAATGTCTAAAGATGAAGTACTTGCATATTTGTATGACGCATTGTTTCCACCTACGCAAGAAGAATTGGCAAATGAAGAGGAAGAAGGTTTTGGCAACGAAGAGGAATATTCAGAAACACATGATGGTTCTATAAGAATACCTTCTGCATTAGGTAATAATAATATTAGCAATAACAATAGTAGTAGTGGTGTAGAGCAAAAACAAAATACGTTGAAATTGGATCCTCAAATTGAAGCATATTTAAGAAATGTAAAAAATAAAACTATGTAAACAAAAACAACACACGTTCGTGTGTTGTGCGTGTTAAAATTATAAAAAAATCCATATTACGATCGTATTCTTTTTCATATTCTTGTTCGTATAAATAAACTATAATTCATATTTTATTCATATTTTTACACACAGTGTTATCATCATATATATCATACATATTAAAATACAATATATATAAACACAGCGTACACATTTAACCCCCCACACACACTCAAACAGATTCTTCTTCTTTCGTATCGATCTTTCTACCTTTTACCTCACTGTTTGAGCCACTACTATTTTCTTCCTTTCCTTCTTGCACATTCTCTGGTTCCTCTTTGGCTTCCCCATCGTCATTAATAGCAAGAACATTACCTTCGACTTTTTTCTTCATTATTTTATTATTATTATTTTTAAATATTTTTTTCTCTTGACTCCAAATTTTTTCGAATTGAGCCACTACTATTTTCTTCCTTTCCTTCTTGCACATTCTCTGGTTCCTCTTTGGCTTCCCCATCGTCATTAATAGCAAGAACATTACCTTCGACTTTTTTCTTCATTATTTTATTATTATTATTTTTAAATATTTTTTTCTCTTGACTCCAAATTTTTTCGAAATCATGTCGTTGTTGAAGACGTTTTCGACGTTCTATTTGAGCTTCTGATAATACAGGAGATTCTTCTGGTTTAGACCAACCTTCAATTCCTCCTTTTTTTGATCGTTTTTTGTTAAGATTCAATTTTAGACCACCCCCTTCACCATCTTCAATAATTGCTGCTGCTTTCGATTCAAAATCTTTCGTATGCTGCTCTCGTTTTAATGGCTTATCAACTGCAATCTTCATCATACATGCCAACATATTAGATATCATTTTACCTAATAATGGACACGACCAATCTTCCAAGCATGGATTAGAATTTACTTCAATCAACCAAACTTTCAAATCTGTATCTACCATAAAATCATACCCATACAATTCAAAACACGAAGATGTTTTCCCAGCAATTTTATCTTGTACAGCTTCCATTGTTTCTATGATAAGTTGTTTAATTTGTGGTAAAATAATTTTCTTCATTGCATCAGCATATTCTGGTTTATTTGGATATAAAGATGTCAAATAAGATTGGAATTTTTCATACGAGATTTTATTCCCTTGCTCATGTTTTCCATAATTTTTTGAATCCTTATTTTGTATTCCATCATTTGTTAAATGCATTAATATATTTTTTAATTTTTTCTCATCTAAACTAAATTTAACAGATGATGTTCGTAAGTAACCTTCAGTATATAAATAACATGTTAAATGTTGCTTCGGCTTCTCGCTATTTCGTGAAAAATCACCACCGGTTACTAATATAAAACATCGTATATCAAATTTACGTTGATGGTATAATAATGGATTTTCCATATATTTCTGTACAATCCATTCTTTTTTGCTTCGGCTTCTCGCTATTTCGTGAAAAATCACCACCGGTTACTAATATAAAACATCGTATATCAAATTTACGTTGATGGTATAATAATGGATTTTCCATATATTTCTGTACAATCCATTCTTTTCTAGTTGAAGATTTTTTTGATGAAGTCTTTTTACTAGCACTAGTCTTATTATCATCATTATCATCCATATCACCTTGCTCTTCATTTGATGTATTATTATTACTATTACCACCATCGTCGTTGGTATTATTATTACTATTTTTTTTATTTGTGCCATTTACAATTTTCATTACTTCTTCTGCAGAAGCTACTACTTTAATACCATAGCCACGATTGGTCATGGATGCTGGTTTTATGATGTATTATTATTACTATTACCACCATCGTCGTTGGTATTATTATTACTATTTTTTTTATTTGTGCCATTTACAATTTTCATTACTTCTTCTGCAGAAGCTACTACTTTAATACCATAGCCACGATTGGTCATGGATGCTGGTTTTACTATCCAATA
Organism: Stramenopiles sp. TOSAG23-2; assembly: GCA_900128395.1. Lineage (NCBI taxonomy): Eukaryota > Stramenopiles sp. TOSAG23-2. Next base: position 8,428 of record LT649260.1, on the reverse strand, counting down.
TGCACCTGTACGTTTTTTCGGTTTTACTATTTTCTTTGATGATTTTTTCTTTGTTGTTTTTTTCTTTTTCTTCGATTGTATCATGTTATTATTATTGTTTTGTGTTTTTTCCGGGGAGGAAGAAGGTGGCATTTCTGGTGTCCCTCCTTCATCATTTTCTCCCTCCATCAATATTTCTTCATTATTTATTTTACCATCTTCATCATTTATTTTCTGTTTACTACCATTCTTTCCAAGTTGTTCCCTGCATTGTTGATCTAACTTTCTTGCACGGTCTATAAATTGTTCATATTGCTCATCTTTGACATCTTTAATTAAATGAAAAGTCATTGGTACAGATTGTCCAACATCGGTACCATGGTTTTTGTGATATTTCGATAAGGAATGGAATAAACCTTTTTTAGTCACTAAGCAACTATTGCCAGGAAAATGATTAATTAATAACGGTTGATTCTTATCTTTACATTTTTTTAACATTTGAAAAGTACTTGTTTTTTTATACATGGTCCAAATGAAATTAGCTCTTGGATCATCTAATTCCACTGGTGACCAACCATTTCGTAATCGAAACATTTTCATCAATAAGATAGAATTATTACCTTTTCCAATGACATAATACATTCGTACTGGTGGTGGAATTTTAATCACAACTTCTTCTTCTTTCTCTTGTTGTTGTTTCTTTTTTTGATCATTAGATTTTCTTTTGCTCGAATTTGTTCGTTTTATTTTGTTCGGTGAAGCAACTTTCATCAATAAGATAGAATTATTACCTTTTCCAATGACATAATACATTCGTACTGGTGGTGGAATTTTAATCACAACTTCTTCTTCTTTCTCTTGTTGTTGTTTCTTTTTTTGATCATTAGATTTTCTTTTGCTCGAATTTGTTCGTTTTATTTTGTTCGGTGAAGCAACAATAGATGTTGTAATTGGTCGTTGCTTGACTTTTTTATTATAGGTGGTTGTTTGTCTTGCATGATATTGTTTGTTTTTATTGTTATTGTTATTATTATTATTCACTGATGTTTCTGGTGCAGTGTTTGTACGTCTTATGTTTCCCATTATATCAGATGGGCGTGGCTTTCTTGGCATGAAATTGGTCGTTGCTTGACTTTTTTATTATAGGTGGTTGTTTGTCTTGCATGATATTGTTTGTTTTTATTGTTATTGTTATTATTATTATTCACTGATGTTTCTGGTGCAGTGTTTGTACGTCTTATGTTTCCCATTATATCAGATGGGCGTGGCTTTCTTGGCATGATTTTTTTCACATTTCTTTCGTGTATTTGGTTGTTATTATCAATAAAATATTGTTGTTTATTTATTTTATTGCTGTTATTAAAGCTATTTTCAAATATCGAGACGATATCGTTGTTATCATTATTATTCATATCAAAACTGTTGTTATTATTGTTATTTGGAGGTATGATTGATTGTTTTGGGAAAAAATTATATTTTTTATCGTAACTCTTTTTTTTATTTATATTCCCATCATTAAATCCCGGCTTATTCATAGATATATACTCTCGATTCTTATTGTTTACATAATTATTTATACTATGTTTTTTTAAACGACGATTGTTTGGATTATTACTGGCAAGTTGTTTCATTTTATTAGTTAAAATTAATGGAAATTTATCTAGTTTATCATTATTAGTATTATTCTTGTTGCGTGAATCCCAAAAAGCATTTTGCCTATCTTGCCTCAATTGCCTTGCTTGCACGGCAGGTGTTGGCGCTGCATCCAATTTATTATTCTTGTTGCGTGAATCCCAAAAAGCATTTTGCCTATCTTGCCTCAATTGCCTTGCTTGCACGGCAGGTGTTGGCGCTGCATCCAATTTAAATCCAGATATGTACATATTTTGTTTATCCCGATTTGCAAAATGAGAGGTTGAAAATGAAAAAGTGGATGTGATGATTGTATTTGTTTTCTTGTTTTGTATCAATTGTATGTATTAATACATAGCCTATACATGTCGTCTATAAATTCTTTGTGTTTTGATAATTATTATTGCACTATTTAACATTTAACAGTGGGGTGTAAACGTAACGTCTTTGAGCTAGCTGGCTAGCCCAGCTAGACTAATACATCATGTATCCTGTTTTCTGATTTTATTTGTTCATTTTTACATTAAAAAATACAATAGTGTACCGTTTTATTTTATATTTTTTCATATCCATTTATTAAATTTTTTATGCATTTTTTAATGTAAAAATGAACAAATAAAATCACATATAGAAACTTATACTTAATAGTATACCAAAATAAATTGAAATAAAAATGTTGTATAATATAAAAAAAGGTGTAGAGGGGAGATATTACATATTGAGAGTGTATGAATTATCAATTATTTTTGATTATTCTCAAAGATTTTTTTATATATCTCATAGTAATTAAAATACCGTTTAATTGCCAACAACAAAACCACTCACTACAATCTCTACTTGCTCTTCTGGTTCGACCCCTTCTGGTACATATCCACCCTTTAAAATACATGGATAAGTCAACTCATTCCAACGACCTATTGTAACACATGGATCATCCTCAGATTTTTCTTCCTCAGCTGGAGGCGTAAACTTAACTTTAACGATAACTTCTCCACCAGCAGATAAACTACCTTTATTTGGTTCAAATGAAAAATATTCTGCACCAGCACCTCCACCAAGCGGTGCACCGATTTCAAACGTACCACCCTTACCATCCCGACCTGGTTCATTTATTGCAGTTGCACCTATTGCGATTTCTTTTTCCAATACTAATCCACCTTGACCTTTACCACCATCGTTTGTTGGTACTTCCGCATTTTCAGATTTTTTCGGGAATTTCAAAGTAATCTTATGCGTTCTTGCTGGGGTTTTTAAATCTTCCCTACCTTCTGCAGTATCTACACCCAATTCAGGTGGTATCGAAAAGGTATCATCAACTGCTTCCTTGGATCCTGGTTTAACATCATCCGCCGCTTGTAACGCGCGAACGTACAATTGTCTTTGCCAGCAACGGCCCTTTAACGTTAATCTTTTTTCGACTGCCTTTTTTTCATCCGTTGTCGGCACACGTACCATCATGACGCACGAATACGGTTCAGCCAATTCGTGATCAGGTCGTATAGATACAGTAACTTCTTGCTCTGCATTCGGTTGTATCACAGCACCTTCTGGAACGCAGCTAAAAACGCTTGTGCCATTGTAATTAGTCGGCATGCTACCTCTTCCAACGATATTGTATGTCAACGGGAATACACTGCAATTTTTCAACATTATTGTTTTCCTTGCAGAATCACCTGCCAAGACTTGGCCTAAATCAACTTGTCCATCCTCTGGCGTTACTTGCAAGACAGGCTCGACACCTTGTCCAATTAAACGAATAGTAGCAGCACCAAAATCAGTTTCTATTATAATTTTTTCTGCATATTTTAATTGCCTTTCTGGCCTGAATTGTATAAAAAGATTTCGTGTAGCTTTGCCATGCAAATCTCCAAATTCAGCAAGTGGTCGCAATGCATTTACAACTGAAAATGGCCCATGCGTATTTGGGGGTTGTATCATCCTTAAAATGGTTGCTTTTGCGTTCAAGTTTGCAACGACAATTGGCGCAACTTCGACTTGGCCAACAGCCATTTGTCCAAAGTCTAATTTGCTACTGGTAGATGCAGGGAAGCGGCTAATTACGTCGTGGGGAACTTCTGCATTAAACATTTTTTCAGTTGACACGGTGTGTACTTCCAAACAGACTAATGGTTGGTCCATAATGCTATCATTCGTACTACTTCCATCGTCATTTAATTGCTTTGTATAACATGGAATTTTCCAAACACCATGACGACTCCAATCCTCTTCACCACCATTTACTTTCTCGCTCCAGTCTACCGATCCTTCAAATGGTGGTGGCATCACAAACGGTGGTTCCTCTACCACTAGCGCAGTTTCATTTAAATACGCTAATGGATCCTCTTTCTTTTCTTCACTTTCAGCTTTTTCCTCGCTTTTATCACTTTTCTTACTAGCTCTTGAATTTGGTCTTGACTTTTTTCCTTTCCCTTTGCCTTTCTTGCTATTTTTACTACCAGGCCTGCTACTCGTCGTACTGGCATTTTCATCTTCTAGATCTTCAATGCTCTTTTGTGGTGGTGGTGGTGGTTTGCTTGTATCGCTACCATCTGCCGCAATTTTGATCAAATCTGGCTTATATGTAACCTCCACTCTACACGCCTCGTTCGGTTTTAATTTTCCCACACTAGGACATACAGTTATCCCAGCAATTTTCGTACTTGGGGCATTAAATTCAAACATCTGCATTTTTTTCGATATATTTCGTACCATGATTGACTTGACAACTTTTTCACCTATTGGACAAGCTTGCATTTTGATCAAATTATAATTTAAAGATATGACTGGCTCGACGCCTACACCATTACATGTTATGTTAAATTCCCTATCTAAATATGTGCACATTTTTAATTTCAATTTCACAGGCACAGCTGCTACTGGGCTAAAGACTATATTTCGAACAATCGTTTCGTTCGGTAACAATGTACCGAAACCATCGTCTTCTGGAACGGAAATTTCTCGTGGTAGATTTACAAAGCCAAATTTTTGTGGCAGTGCACATGTATTGGTGATTGTTAACGGTACGTGAACCGATTGTTCGGTAAAACACGGTCCAAAATTAATTTCTTTCGGTTCAAAAATGATATCAGATGACGTCAATTTGCTTTTAATGCGAAAAATAACAGCTAATGTTTGATCTGGAACGTCTATTGTAACGGGGACGACAATTATATTTGGATCACTTGGATCCGTTCGATATTTTTCACACAATTTTAGCGTCTCAGACGTAGTTCTGAATTTCATTTGCACGACAAATAAGCCGGCTTCCCCACTTGCTTTGTCAGCAGCTTGAACAAAACCCATCGGTGGAAACATACCTAATGCATGTTGTAATTCCTTTGGTACCTTCGTTTGCATTTTTAACGCCACATTTCCACGGTTACGGACTCGAACAGGTGCACGATATAATTTATCATATACACAACATTTCATATCGATTAAACGTTTATCGACGTAGATTGGAACTTTCAATGATAATGCTGTTATGGTCAAAATAATCTCAACGTCAGACCCATCAAAAGTTACTTTTAAAACGCGATGTAGCTTCCCCGGTTGCCGAGGACGAAATGTAAATGGGACTTTGTTTTTACTATAACCCTTCATAGAATCATTTGCGGCATAATTTAACATTGCTGGTTTCACTTCCATATCTTTCACGGGATCAACTAATAATTCATTGGTCTCTGCATCAAAATTAAACTCATCTAACGATGTAATTTCTTCTATATGATAATTTGTTGGTAAAGCGCCATCATTTAAAAATTTGCACGTGGATTGAACATCATCGCCTAAAACAACAGTTCCCATATCAATCAATGCAGTAGATATGGAAGGGACTACTTTTTTTGTGTAACATTCTAATGGAATATTAATCGGCCCGGTGTGTGACAAAACTGGCAATATGGATACAATATCTTTATTCAACTTCGGATCAAACTCAATTAAAATGGAACACGAGGTACCGGCACTCATACGTCCTGGCTTGTCATATGTAATCTCAAAAAAATCTTTGATTTCATCATCTAAATCAAGCAATTTGAAATGATTAAATGTATAGGAAACGTTTGTCAATGAAAAACGTATTTTCATTTTTTTCCCTACATCAAAATCTTTAAATATTATTTTTGCTGGTTTTGAAATAAATGCATCGCCTTTAAATTCTTTACCCCAAACAATTTGCTTGCCAACGATATTTTCCCTATGCCTAATTTTTGCTTTCTCTTGATATTGTTTTTCCAATTTCGTCAACTCGCGCTGTTTATATACTTTTCGCCCTGAATCAGTTACTGTAGTTGCAACGGAGGAAGCTCTTGTTGACGCTTTCTCTGACTTCAAAATATCACTCTCGAAATCTGTCATGACTGGTGCTGCGCCACTATTATTTTTATTTATTTGCAACGTTGCACCAGGTTTTTCCACTTTTCCTAGCAGTTCCTCATATTTATCAGTCGGTTTGCTATCACCTTCATCATCCGAATCAGGTTCTAACGCAGCACCTTTGACATATGAATGCAATTCATTATGAGAAACACCTCTCATTGCACGTTCGCTTGCTTTTTTTGCAATAACATCTGGCCTTTCCTTCGCTAAACGACCAATGCCTAATGAATTGTCCGGTATTGCTGTATGTTGAGAACCTTCAATGCGAAACATTCGACCAGTTGGATCGACGAAATCGGAACCAGTTTTCGTTAATTTTTGAATATATTTCTTCGTTCTTTCCTCCGTTACATGGCGTCCAAGGCTTGCACGGTACACATCAGCAAATTTTGCATGTTCCCGTATAACTTTATCTTCTTTTACAAAATGAATTTCTTCCTTGATCATTTTACGTGCTATTTCATTTTTATTATAAATTTCTTTTTCAATTAATTTTTGCTTATCTGCTTTAAATTTAGCTTGTTGCTTCCTACGTCGAAATTCTTCATATGGATTCCGACCATCTGCCAAGATAGCATCAAACTCTTGTTTTTGTTTCTGCTCAATTTTCTTTTCCCTTGCTTTCTTCTTCGCAGTTTTGCCTTGCATTTGTGCATTTGCAACTTCAGTACTTTTTTTCAATTTTAACAATGCGCGAGTACGCTCATCATGCTCTTTTGCATGGACATCCATTACCTCTTTGTATGTTTCCTTTTGCTCTTTCAATAATGTACGATAATTATCCTTCGCAATAGCGTGTTGAATTTTTGTTACCTGTACTTGATTATGTGCTAATTTATCTTGTGCAGCCATTTGTTTTGCAAACCGTGCTTGTTTCTTCTTACGCCTTTTTTCAAATCGCATTGCACTTTGTTGCTCTTTCTTATTGCGATACCTAGCTACTATTTTACTTTCATCACGTTCTTCCACCTTGTGCCTTTCCAATACACCAACTGCATCACTATATTTTTCCAGTAACATATCTGCATAATCAGCTTCTTTCTCCGAGTGATACATTAATTTTATTTCACGCTCTTCAAATTGTTTTTGTTCTCGTAATTGATATTCAGTTTGTGCTAGTTCTTTTTTAACTTTTTGAACTAAAATCACGTTTTCTTTGTGTGGGCCTAATCGTTCAATATCATTGTTTAATTTCACTATATGTTGTTCCAGTTCCCGTCGCTTCGCTATTTCGCGATCAGCTTTTTCCCTAGCTTCTAAAGCAACTTTCCGTTTTGCCAGTACGTCCAACTGTGCTTTTTCAATTTTTTCTTGTAAACGTCCACGTTCCAGTTCATCTTCACATGCAGCGACAGTTTTATAAGATGAGACGACACCGCCGGGCGTCATATGCTTTTGTATTATTTCTTTTTTCGTTGGAGATGATCTTCTTCCTTTTCTAACAGGACTAGGATCTTTCATATCATCTATAATTTCGTCCGTTGCTTCATTTTCCGCTATGGTATTTTCATCAATACTATCTCTCCATAGTTGTGATTGATTTGTAGAAGACTCATCCATGAATACTATTAATTACACACTATTGCTAGCTATATTATGTATATATATATGTAGATATATGATTATTTAATAATTATATTTATGTAGATATATTTTCTATTTTATTCATTTCTAATATAATCATATTTACCTATACTTTCTATAATTTATTATTATTTTCTTTCCATATATATAATAATGATAAAATGCAGTTGTTTGATTGAAAGCCGAAAGCCTGAAATAACGGCAATCCTGGCAATCCAGGCAATCCAGGCAATCCAGGCAATAGGTGATTGCCTGAGATTACCTGGATTACCAGATTACCATAGATGTATTATATATACTAATAAGTATAGATAATCGCATTTGTCTATCAAATTGTGTATTGTGTATTAGTATTGTGTGATAATTGTATACAGTACTTGGATGGGAAATTAGTATACTAAACAAGCTGGAAATAGGACAATGTTCAATTTACATGATGTTGATGTGTTAGTGTTGTTGGTATTTCCTGCTGCTGCTATGCTGTTAATTTCATTAATTGGCCATTAATTCTATTAATAATGCTATTTCATATTATTAGAACGTTACATGAACATCACACATCATAATTATTATTATTCTTCATCAATTTTTTATCGGTTTAATCGTTATTTTATTATTAGAAAAAACAGTATAACTATGTGTATTGGATTATTAAGAAAAACGAATATCGATATATATATATATATATAACACATGCAGAAATAGTATATTGTAGAAGAACAAGAAACTATCATCAATACTATTGTTAATATATATATATATTATCAAGATATTTACAAATACACGTAGAATATATTATTCATATATATATATATATATATATATATATATTGAAGATGCCACCAAAAAAAAA